>JABSTQ010009934.1:0-163795 GCA_013358835.2 Ixodes persulcatus
CAGTTCTGTCCCAGACACGAAACACTAGCTAATCGAATAGAAACACTTTGGATCCAGAGCAAATGTTGCCATTTCGTCTACAACGAACGGGAAAATGAATGACCCGTTCAGTATGCAAAAACTGGAAGCTGCGCTCGGTTCTACAAATGCGAAATTGTCACCAGGCACTGACGGTGTGAGGTACGCAGAAAAAATCCACCTGGAATCAAAGGCGAAGGCGCGGCTTCTAGCGCTTTTTTAACATGTAGTGGGAAACCGGTGTTGTACCTCCGACGTGGAAAAAGAGTGGGATAATTCCGCTACATAAACCAGGCAAGTCAATGCTCTGCATTTCGTCCTACCGCCCTATTGCTCTTGCGAGCTGTATTGGTAAGCTGATGGACAAACTTATTCCCTTTTGTATCGAACGGTATCTAGAGCAAAACGTGTATTACCCAAATATAATGTCCGAATTTCGGAGAGGCTGAAATTCTATTGACAGCGTAATTGATTTCGAAACCTCAGTGAAACAATCTAAGTCGGAGAGGCGCATATTTGCCGCTGAATTTTTAGACAGCAAGAGCGCATTCGATTCTATCCCTTATAGCGCTATTCTAGAATCTTTAGAACAACTTGGACTGGTTGGTCATATATACCGCTGGATAAACAGTTATCTAGAGAGCAGATTTATTAACATCTCCACAGAATCATGAGATGAACGACTTTTTCGCGAAACCAAAGGAGTACCACAAAGAGGAGTGCTGAACACAACACTTTTACAACTGCCGCTCATACAATTTGTTAAGAAACTTCCTAACACAATTCATGCTTTGCTTTATGCGGATGATATTTGTGTTTGGGCGTCCGGTATTAGCGATTGCATATAAAAGCGAGACTTCAGCGAACATTGAATATCCTGCATAATTACTTAACACACCGGGGACTACATATATCGACATCAAAGCCTACTGCAATCGCGTTCACACGCCTAAGCATGGACAAATACCCAGTATCTGCAAGGAAAAAATACCTTTCGTAATGAAATATCTCTTCTTAGGCATCGTCGTTGATCGCGGTCTGACATGGACGCCCCATATTCAACATTTTGAGAAGAAGCTCTCGGCGTTTGACCTACTAGCCCGGTTCATGAGTGGCAGATGGGGAGCGACAGTTCCTCCTCTGCTGCGTCTTTACCAATCTACTTTTGTGGGCATCTCGCGCTACAGCCTCCCCGCTTTCAACGGAACGAGCAAAACAATTATGAAGATGCTACAGAGCCTACAGGCTGGAGCTCTGTGGTGCTCTCTTAGTCTCCCTCGGTCAGCTTCCACGCCACGCACTATAGCCGTATCTCGAAAATTCTCAGCATATGTTCTTCACATTCAAGAAATCTTAAGAATGCATTTACGGCATATAAAAAAAACATCACCTAGCCGACATTATGTCGTCGAGACCATCGTCTAACTATGCTCGTGTATTGGCACTGTTCCAACAAGAATTTCCATCAAAGTTTCCAACACCAAAAATTACAGCTACTCCACCTTGGACCATACCTTCGCCGCTAATATCCCTCGACATTCCTGGGATATTAGCAAAACGTAACACTCCTCAGGTGGTGCTGTACCAACATACAATCACCGTAATGTATGGATCTCATATATCTCGTATACACGTTTTACCGATGGTTCTGCATGGAAAATGAGCTCAACAGCCGCTGCTGTGTTTTCTATCAGAGATATAACTGTTAAGCACAAACTAAGTCACAAAACATCTTCCACAACACCCGAATTGATTGCCATTCAGGAAGCGATGAAGTATATCGAGAAACCACAACCTCAAACATGGACAATCTTCACTGACTCCAAAGTGTCCTTGAAATTTCTACAATCGGCTGCGGTACCTAGCGGATACCAAGAACCTGGTTTGAACATCATGCCACTTTCAAACCACTTCCGAGTACAAGCACATGACCTGCGCCTCCTATGGATTTCAAGCCACAGTGGGATTTCTGGCAAGGAGGCAGCAGATACAACGGCTATATCAGCCCATAAAATGTGCGCACGCTGAAAATGTCTTACTTCAACTCAGAAGCGAATTCAACAGTGCGTAATGTGTCCAAACGCCTGAAATCACACCTATGGGCAGATTTCGAATACCATCATGCCCGATTATACGCTCTCGATCAACATATGGCAATTAAATATTCGTCTTTACTTCCACGCAGATCCCAGGCAGTACTACACATGCTTACTTGAATATCAGCTGAACGTTGAGCAAAGGCGATGGAGAGGAGAAAAAAAAAGAACCACACTGCTGGTATTCCTATACGTTCAGCTGGTATACAAGTAAGCATGTCAAACCAACCGAATCAGCTCCGGGCCGTCAGAGTACTTCACACACTCCGACTGGGGGTGGCGTTTACCTGAGACTTCCGACATCAAATAAAAAGAAGAGAACCCCCTAACTGCCCAGTCTGCGATGTTCAGGAAACAGCAAATCACCTTATCTGCGAATGTACCATCTACGCCGTGGAAAGAGAAGACCTTCAAAGAACAATGCACAGGCTAGACTACCGACCTTTCTCCTGTGACAAAGTGCTGGGCTCGTGGCAGTCCACGGAACATTCAATGAAAGCCACAAAAGCCCAGATACACTTTCTAGAGGACACCCGGTTGATGCAATCTCTGTAGGTGGAGACTGACATTTTGAACTATTCAACCCGTCATTTTTTCAGGTCCTTCTTCTCATATCCATTAAGCAAGTCATTCCATCTTTTTATCCCTTCATCCTTTCCCCTGTGTAGAGTAGCCAGCTAGGACAGACGTCAAAGCGTACCCCTCTGCCCTTCACTCATCACTTTAATAGTCAATGGAAAGCCTTGCTGTAGCTTTTTTTTTATTAGCCAGAATTACAGGCAAATCCCAAGTACTCTTCGATCTCCTGACAGTACCCGTGCCATAGATCTCGTCAAGGGAGGCATCAAGGAGATATCTATTGTAAACGCTACGCGACCGGGGATCGTCGCTCCAGGGCCTCCCGTTACCGGTGTTCATCCGATACCAAAGGATGTTTTTTGGGCTTGGCTGTCCGCTAAACACCGCTGGGCATAAAACATCAACGAGGACGTGCCTCTGCTTGGTCGAGACATCGAAAGACCTAAGTTTGGCCTCCAATTGTGCCATTCCCACCTCCGCGACGAGCGCCTCCAGCTGAAACTTGGGGCAACCAATCATCGAACTTGAAGCGCGAGAAAAAAGGGGCGGCAGGCTATCGAAAAGTATTAGCTTATTAGGCGTGTCGTAGCCGTACTCACTGCTTCAAAGTTCAACAATGATACCTTTTGGGGAAAGGTAATCTCGGACGAGAATGACCGAAAATCTGAGACCCTGGAGGTACAAAAAAAAATGCCTCTCTTAGGCCGACCGTCGCACCCAATTTGAAGTCGCAGAGCGCAGTCTGCTCTAGTCGAGCCAGTTGTCTGACGCATGCAAATGTCAAGTAGTCGTAAGCTCCTCCGGTTCTTCCGGCACGACTCCTAGAAATCATCAAGAGCTATACAAAGGGCGGATATTATCCACCTTCTATGCCTTTCAGAGTCTGCCGGGAACTTGTGGAAACTCACTCCGCTGCTTTTCTTGTACATTTCGGTGCAATTAACGGCAACACAGCTTCGCGGCATGCTGAAATGCTATGACGCCCATGCGAAACGTGCGCGCTTTTGCCCACACCCCCCGGCTCCGGCGCGATCGCAGCCTCGCAGCGCCGCCGCAGCTCCGTGACGTCAAGCCCGCGTGTCGGTGAGGGTGGCGGGACATATCTTAGGAAAGGCGCCCGCTACCCCTTGTCTCCCCTTGTCGCCGTCTTTACTTTTCGAGTTAAACGCGGCTTCTGTGGATTGACGGCAGAGCTTTCGCGCGGCTTTGTAGGAGCGAATATGTGTGTGTCAAACGGAACAGTGGCGGGCCTTGCTGGTTTGCAACTGCGGCTTCGAATTCCCTACCTAGGGACTTGGGGGAAAACGAGCCCTTTCAACCAGCAAGGCCCGCCACTGTTCCGTTTGACACACACATATTCGCTCCTGCAAAGCCGCGCGAAAGCTCTGCCGTCAATCCACTGAAGCCGCGTTTAACTCGAAAAGGAAAGACGGCGCCAAGGGGAGACAAGGGGTAGCGGGCGCCTTTCCTAAAATATGTCCCGCCACCCTAAGTTGAAACGGCATTGTATACAAATAAATGCCTACGGCGTCGGCTTGAGGACCCCGTGTAAGCAGCCTCCAGCCTTTAGAGTGCTCGTACCGTTTATCTTTCATTAGCTTCCCGCCACGAGAAGTCATACCGCAGGCAGTATGAAGCCCATTAGAGGAAACATCTCCCCCTTCTGGCGCTCGTCGGCTTCTTTCTGTATTCCGCGCTGCGGCGCTGATCCTCAGTGAGGGATGGAGGCGAGGACGAAAGCGGGCTTATGTTTAAGTCAAGGTCGTGGGGAAGTCCGGAGCGTCTTCAGGAGAAGCTCAGACCCAGACCACACTGTACCCAGAGCATTGGCTTCCTCTCTCAGTTGAGAAGAAAAGCAATTGGTCACCTGGTTGTACAAGCTGCACCCCCCCCCACCCTGGAACGTCTCCTCCTGGTACGTCCCCTCCGCACTTCCCTTGGCAATGAGCACACCGTGCCAATAATATACCTTTAGTGAGCCCGTGGGCGACAGCATCTCAAAGCAAGCCAAAAAAGACAGGCCAAAAGACAAGTCCAGTACCACGAAGAAACCATCAAACGAAAAGTGATGAAAAGGCGGCCGCTAGAGAGGAAGGATAATCCGCTGTGTATAGGATCGTACCCTTGAGGAAGGCTGCTTGGCGTCTGCGTTTGGGAGCTTTCAGGGCACAAATTTTTCGCAGACAACCTCCAAAGAGAGAGAGGGAGACAGAGAGAGAGAGAGAGAGAGAGAGAAAGGGGACTAGATATGTTGAAGGTATTTTTCCCCCGTGCTCGACGTGCTGGCCTTCTTTGGAAGTGTGCCTGCAGTCAAGGACCCTGATATTTGGTGCGCCTCCCCACTGTCTCTCCACTTCGAAACTCCTGGCACCGTCCCTGTCGGGAAGACGTACCGTGACTTTGACGGAGATAAACCCCACTTTGGAACCGCTGTTTTAATATTTTGTCCCTCGCGTCGATTGCTTACGTTTTTTCTTCGAGCTGACGAAGAACCCCGGGGGGGGGGGGGGGGGGGGGGGTTGCCTGGCGAGGCGTTTGGGGGGGGGGGGGCGATCGCCCCCACCGCCCCCCCCCCCCCCTTGGATCCGCCACTGCTGCCCCATCATATCTCTGCACCTGTCCTCTCGACCCTGACGAATGAGCTAACTACCCATAAACAAGTGAGTGTTCCTTTCATACAGAAAATATCCAGACAAAGTGCAATTCAATATAATTTGGAAGGATCCATTGCTGGTTTAAGGTCTTGTCTAAGTTTAAAAGTTATAGTTGCCGAACTGCAACATGCTTTCAAAAATATTCAACAATTATTCGCTTTCGTTCTCTCGAGTTGCATCCATAACACGTGAAAACACGAGTTTGGGTTGGCAGTGCCGCATGTGCTGCGCTCTGGACATTCCAAATATACGGCGAACAACCGACGAACTTGCCTGGCAGCGTTCGTTTCGCTCGCTGCGTCAACAGTGTTTTGACGCCGCGAGCAGCGTCGAAGCCGCCGGGCCATTTTTGTCGCTTGTTTACAACGTACTCGCTTTATTGAAGCAACCGGCGACAATAAAAAGTATGTTTTAAAACCACGTTCTGCATTTTGGCACTGAATATAAAGTTCTAACTACTATGCCAAGCTTAATCTCAAAGAACAGCCGAGTTTTAGATTAAAACGTTTTTCGCATTGTCATTAGCTGCATGAGCTTCCTCCCTATAGTTGGCAAAGGTTGGCTGTCCGTACATGCTCTGCGGGTGTAACGAGAATATATAAATATTCAAGCAAAAGGAGCCCAAAAGTTGTAGCCCCGCCGGGGATATTTGCAGACAGTGTAACTTGATGGCTCAATTGTCACAGCCGCTATAGCACCAAACATTCATCCCCAGTAGTTAAACTTCTTTTTCTATTTCTAGCGCGCTGCCACGCGAATGGAGTAATCCTGTTTCCTGTGAACTACAAAATTCCTTGCGTTATGGTGTTCAGAAGGGTAGTGCCACCACAATTTTCTAGATACTTACCTCTAGCGTGGTCACCCGAAAGGTTTTAATTCAAAGAGTTCATCCCCGACAGGTAAACCGATACAAAAGCTCTCAAGATCTATATTATGTTATCAGAGTTTAGTAAAAACGATAACTCCACAAAAAATATAAACACTCCCCCCCCCCCCCCCCCCCCCCGTTTTACACCGAGGAACCGCCCCCCCTAAAATGGAGGTCTGGATCCGCCCCTATCTCAAAGTTAACCACGCCCATAGGCTATCGATCACCGGTGTTCGACGGTTTCCAGGCACCATCAAGAAATTAAATTTAGTGTGGAGAATTATGTTCCACAATCTCGAGGATAGCCGAAGAACTGTAGTTTCGGTTTTAACGTAGGTTTGAGCTTTATCACTAGCTGGTGGGCTGTCAAAAATAGTTCCAAGAACGGTGGTTGCACTTGTAAAACATGGCTAACTGCTTGCATCGGTCTTCGTAACAAAGATGGCATTATTTACAAAATCTAACTGTATTATGGCATATTTTTTAGTCCTCAAGAACTCTGGGGACACTTTAAGTTACGTAATAGACGTTCCTCAAGATGGTTGTCGGTAAGCATAACTATAATTTACAATGCTGTCCTGAGCCGACGTGCCCCTTCTACTATGTTCCCAGCAAGGTGGACAAAAAATGCTAAATATGATGGAACTGCAATCGAGGCTAAGACAAAACCAAGGTAGAACAGAAAGAAAGCATTCTGCTGGGGATGTGAGGTGTATCTGTGTTTCACCAATAGAAGCATTCCATCGTTGAAAAGCACACTTGTTACGGAGGCTAACTCTCCGACAAACCAAAAATAGATGTCAGTTAGAGTAGACTAACTTTCAGAAGTATGGTAATAGCTGTGGGTGTGTGGCATCTTCAAAATTTTCATTTATTTGTCATTTAATTTGACATAGCTGTAGAAGTTTCGACCTTCCACACATACATTGTATTTTCAATAAGTAAAATTTAAAAAAAAATCTTTTTCCCATATTATACCAACCTGTTTCTTTTCAAGGAACAACTAATTGGTCATTTTGGTGCATCATATGCAAATCGTCATAGTTAGAAAAATAAAAGCGTTTGCACGGATCCTTCGAAAATTGCTACTTTTCCCATAATCAGGAAAGAGTTAGGTAATTCAGAAGGTCCTTATTGAAAAAAATTGCGAAGACACCTGTGGTTTTACTATGGTGTCTGGAGCGAGTCTTCAACTGGTGTGTTTAGCGTCCTTGCTGCCCATACATCAAAAGGGGTCCCAAAGTGGCAACAAATGACGTCACAGAAGCCGGAGTGTCGTGCTGTTGCATGTCACAATCCTGGCGGTTGGTCGTAGAAATGCTGGCGAGAAGCACGAGCAAACGTAAGTGTCACTGTCGTAGCAGCATCCCAACTTCTGGCTGCCGAAGCTTCCGTGGACTGTCAACCTGAAGAGCGACCAACACCACTGCTGCCGGAACAACACACTTCTATGACGTCACGTCATCAGGTGGAAATTGAGGGACCACTTCGCCGTGACAGCGGTATTAGCGTCGAAAAAAGGGTGCCATTTGGCCCACAATACGCAAACTAAAAGCTACAGCCGTAACACGTTCGCGCACCTCGAAATCCTCAGGTTGCTGCGTAAGCGCCTGTCTTGCGCTGTCGTACCTCGAGATAATTGGGTTGCCGTGTATGCGCGACAGGGGCAGCCTCTCGTTGGTGGTCAGTGTGGGCACGATGGCGGTCACGAGCTGCGGAAGCTAGCCGTTCCCTCCGCGCTCGCTCCTGGGACGGAGTACAGCAATGGCACCGTGGCGCCACTAGGAAGAGTCTGCAGCAGTGACGATGCTAGCGAAGGCGAATAACGAACGACAATAATATGGTCAACACACTTCCGCTTGAATGTGACCAGTGCATCGCTTAGAGCAGTGATGTGATTGGCCTAAGCCGTTTTGGAGCACCTTTCGGAGCAGCCAAAACAGTGCTTTGGAGCAGCAAAAGTGGACTTTGGAGCACCAAGAACAGTGTTTTTGAGCAGCAAAAGTGGCTTTTGGAGAGGCTAAAACAGTGTTTCGGAGCAGCAAAAGTGGCTTTTGGAGCAGATATTCTTAGAAATATAAAAATATTTGTTTCAAGTGCTGGACAAACGAACAACACTTTGCTCGCCGCACTAAAAACATATCATAGTCAAGTTAGACCACCTGGGAGTCTTTCAACATGTAACTGAAACGCCAATGACATGAAACATTTTGCAATGCTTCAGTAAAATGATACATATATATGTACTGCCTATAGGTAAATAAGAACCAAAATGCAACTATTAAAATTTATTTTAAAATGACAGCTTAGTATTAATATCACAGAATTAGGTTGACTAGTTATATAATATATAGAAGCAGTCTCTAACTGTTGATACACGCGACCACTGCAGTGCAATGCGAAATTGTCACGAGAGCGGAGATAGCTGTTTGATCGAAACCATGCCACTCCTGCTCCGTCGCCAACTTGTTCCCAAAATTGTACACAAAATGTAACTGTCCAGCATACGACAAAAAACAGCGCAGCCGAACGTGCTTGCCAGAGCGGCTGGCAAAATACAAGCTAAACAAGCACAGAAAAAAAAAAAAAAGAACCTGAGCACATCGATGCAAGACATCACAAGCCAGGGTCAAAAAGTTCTTGGAGCGCTTTGTGCAACGACTGAACTCGAGAAAAACAAGCGCGCTGTGTGAGTTCAGCGTAGAAGATATTGCCTTCTTTGCTTTAGCTCGCTTCTCCTCACCAGCTCTTTCACGGCAGATTTTTCACGTACCGGGGTCCCCCTCGAAAGAAAGCTTAGCGAGAGAAACCTAGGTAAACAGTACTTCGACACAGCAGTCTTTAATCTAGGGGGATTTTTGTAGTAGCGTATATTAAACAAGAACGGGAATGTTGAGGAACATCAGGGCGGTCCTTACGTTCCAGTTTAGAAAGCGCCATATCTGCAGCGACATGGCGACGACAACACTCGACGTGGCGCGACCACGGCGACTGGCAGGCAGGGACCAAATATAGTTTTTCCACGGCCGTTGACAAAGTAACTACCGCCGCGCAAAAAGGTGGTTTCTTTTCACAGCCTGGTGACATGGCTCTGGCTGGTACCCAGCACGCCAGTGTCGAAGCGTTCGCACATGCCCGCATCTATCGTTGAAAAAGTTTTGAAAAAACGCGAGACAACGAGTGCGCGAAACGAGAGACGGCGGAAAAATCGTGCAAGACCGGATGAACGATTGATGCAGGGTACTTTCTGTCGGGCGGCCGCTTGCGCCGCTTAGCTCACGTGTGCTCATTACAGTACTCAGTTTCGTTTCGGTTTTGAAAAGGCGAGCAAAATTGCTTCTTTGGCGCAGACTTGGCGCAGATTACCTATGTTTTGGCAAATGTAGCAGGATGTAGCAAGGTTAGACCCTTGGCGCAGTTTGGCGCAATTGGCGCAGCAATCACATCACTGCTTAGAGAGAACACACTGGTGCATCGGGCAGCCCCGGAACACTTCTGATCGGCATAGAACTTGAACCAAGGTATTTCAGTATTTCCGAGATGAAAGCTACAAGAAATGCTCGCTTAAAACATTGGATTATTTCGAGCCCACGCTGAATGATGATTCAAAAATTAGGAATGCCAACTGGATGTGTTCCTGAGCTGCCCGATAGATGATGCTACTCTCTCATCGTAAGCAGTCAAGCGATCGTAACACAGTCGGTCATGCCCAAACACAACTGTGTGAACCAGCCTTTAGAGAAAAAACAGGTTCCTCGCAACATCAGCTAAGACTCATCCGGAGTTGCTGCAAACATCCATTTCACGTTCCCACTTATTGTAAAGCAACTGGCCACACTCTGTGCCGGACAAAGCAGCCGTGCCAGAGGAACGACCGGTTCACGCACGACTGCTGCCATCGCATGTGAAAGAATTGTTGTTTACTTCCTAACAATAAAAAAATGTCGCCGCCATCACTTCTTGGTGCGGTCGGTTTCCTCGATGAGGCCGAGGAGAGCTTGCCGTCCCTTCTTGTTCAGGTGCGCCACGCAGTTCACCAGACCAACCAGATGTTTAGGTGCATATTCCTGAAAAGGTACGGGCAAAGCTATAGCTCAGAAATCGGCCCGTGGGCAGATGGCGAGATCGACTTTAACCACGGTCAAAGTCTAGGTGGACTCCTTAGGAAGGGATGTCCAGGTCTCACGACTGGCTGCGCGGAGACAACGGGACGTCGAGCACAGAGAGAATACGCGGCACAAACATATGCATACGAAAAAGCTCACCACCAGGTTTCCAAACGCTCGTACTGTAACGGATGGAAATGTGGCTTTATTGTAACTTGTGGGGATTCCCACGATCTCCCTTTCCCGATGGCCGCAATGACGGCTGTGGGTCAAAACGCTCGGCCTTCTTTGCCATGAGCTACGACCTGTTCGTGAAACATCCCGGCCTTGGGGGCTGTCCCCTTCACTCTCTCCCCCTTCCGTTCCCCCGCTCGGATGCAATCACGACCGACGAACAAAGGAACTCGTCCGGCGGCTGCGACAGTGTTTGAACGTGTTTTGAGGTTACCTCTTCGATGCTTCTCCTATCTTGGGGGGGGGGGGGAGGGAATGTTGGATGGGGACATGGTAGTTTGTTAAAAGAGTGTTCAATAAATGCTCTTGGACTCTGTCCTTACTCTGGTACGTGTGCCTTCCACTTTATTCGAGAGAAACAGACAAGGTGGCAATCACTGGCACGACAAAGAGATATGTTATCGAATCGACCCGGAGTTATGTAGCCTAAACGTCGTCGACATTGCCACGGATATATGGGACCACATAGGCGGCGTCTCCTGTTTTGAGACTGCCGCCGCTGTCGAGATAAGCCATTGGTTACTCTGCCAGTACCTCTGTTGGTAGCTAGCACCCCACAAGCTACTTTAAACCAAAAACTCACAAACAAAAATGGCTACCGTGCGAGCCAATGCTGTATGCTGCCCGACCACGACGCGCTGGTGCAAAGAAAAATTCTAGGGGTGTGCGACTACTCGAATATACAAATTCGAATCGAATAGAAAGTTCCCGAATAATTCGATTCGCGAATCGAATTCCTAGTATTCGGTTACTCGAATATTTGATATATTTGGCCAAAGACGCGCGGTCGACGCGGAGCTGACAAAAGAGTGTTTTTTTCTACCGATGTTAGCGCCGTGATGTTAGACAGACCATGCGAGAAACACCTCTTGGTCCTACCACTCCACAAAAATCTAACGCACAGGTTAGAAAGAAAGAAAAGTAACGAACGCCACACACTTTAAAGCACTCAGATTTACTCATGATCATGACGCGATCTAACCTCAAATCACAACCGAAACATCCCGTTTGCGCCGCTTCCAGAGAGGAATTGTTGGGAGGCCGGAATTCCGCGCCATGCCTAATTATTTTCACGAGCAAAGCCTCTCGTTTCAAACTGAAGCGCCGATGTAAAACACTTGCCACACTCACAGAAATCGGCGACTGCAAGATCACTAAAAGAAAACCACGTTAGCCACGCCGATGAAACCGGCCGAGTTGTTGTCGTCTATCTTTCGGAACCGCAAGCCGCAAATTCTGATTCGGAACGGAACAGAACGGAAAAATAGTGTGCCTAGATTTGAGAGGGTTTCCAACCGTTTGATAGCCGCGTTGCCGCGTTTGAATTACGAACTGCGAGAAGGTGACGAAAAGACGAAAGCGCCGATCGGGCAGGCGTCGTTGCTTTTCAGTTTGCTCGCCTTCTTTCCACGCGACAACACAACACATGCGCACTTACGACCCATTTACGCAGGAGCCGTCCCCGTGGTTTCAGTTTTGCTTGCTCCCTCTTTTAAATCTAGGCTCTCTAAAACAGGATAGATGGACGGAGGATTCGGATGCATAGCGGCAGTTAGAGGGTGACTTGCGCCACCTAGCCACATGTTTGTTTTTTCTAACAGATTATATTGTTTAAGCCTGTTTACTCAGATTTAACAGCTATCTGTTCATTTACATAAAATAAAATCCCGGGTTCCCTTTTTCTCCCTTAAAATTGAGACCAAATATCGCAAAAAATGCCCCTTTTCTGAGATACCGTAAAATCCCGTAAGGACGCCCACCCAAAATGAAGCGATAAATGGTGAAAAGCATGGGGTGGGCTATCTTTGGGGATGCCACAGCAAAACTTTATCAAAAATTAATGATAGCGCCGGGGCAGTTACTACAAACCACGTGACGCCGGAACTGATACCGCAGATCGCGGACACAGCAAATTCGCGTTTCACGATGCGATAAACATGCGGGAATTCGCTACAAACTCCTGTGTCACGGGAAAGGATACCGCAAGTGGCCGACGCAGCAGATTCGCGTTTCACGGTGCAAAGGACTCATGGAAACCCGCCGAAAACTCGCATCTCACGGGAACGGATGCCGCAAATCGCGGACGCAGCAGATTCAAGTTTCATGGTGCAATAAAGATGCGGGAACCGGCTACAATCTTGCCTGTTACGGAAACCGATATCGCGCGCGCAGATCGCAGTCAAAAACACAGGAATACGCTACAAACTTGCATGTCGCGGAAACAATACCGCCGATCGCAGACGCAACAGAATCGCATTTCACGATGCAATATACACGCGGGAGAAACTTGCGCATGTTACTGACAGCTAAAAATCAATATCTCGCACGTAGACCGCGGACAAAAACATGGGAATCCGCTACGAACTTGGGAACGGATGCCGCAAATCGCGGACGCAGCAGATTCAAGTTTCATGGTGCAATGAAGATGCGGGAACCGGCTACAATCTTGCCTGTTACGGAAACCGATATCGCGCGCGCAGATCGCAGTCAAAAACACAGGAATACGCTACAAACTTGCATGTCGCGGAAACAATACCGCCGATCGCAGACGCAACAGAATCGCATTTCACGATGCAATATACACGCGGGAGAAACTTGCGCATGGTACTGACAGCTAAAAATCAATATCTCGCACGTAGACCGCGGACAAAAACATGGGAATCCGCTACGAACTTGGGAACGGATGCCGCAAATCGTGGACGCAGCAGATTCAAGTTTCATGGTGCAATAAAGATGCGGGAACCGGCTACAATCTTGCCTGTTACGGAAACCGATACAGCGCGCGCAGATCGCAGTCAAAAACACAGGAATACGCTACAAACTTGCATGTCGCGGAAACAATACCGCCGATCGCAGACGCAACAGAATCGCATTTCACGATGCAATATACACGCGGGAGAAACTTGCGCATGTTACTGACAGCTAAAAATCAATATCTCGCACGTAGACCGCGGACAAAAACATGGGAATCCGCTACGAACTTGGGAACGGATACCGCAAATCGCGAACGCAGCAGATTCAAGTTTCACGATGCAATATACACGCGGGAGAAACTTGCGCATGTTACTGACAGCTAAAAATCAATATCTCGCACGTAGACCGTGGACAAAAACATGGGAATCCGCTACGAACTTGGGAACGGATACCGCAAATCGCGAACGCAGCAGATTCGCATTTCACGATGCAATATACACGCGGGAGAAACTTGCGCATGTTACTGACAGCTAAAAATCAATATCTCGCACGTAGACCGCGGACAAAAACATGGGAATCCGCTACGAACTTGGGAACGGATACCGCAAATCGCGAACGCAGCAGATTCGCATTTCACGATGCAATATACACGCGGGAACAACTCGCGTGTTACGCGAGCCGATATCGCGCGCACATCGCAGACAAAAACGCGGGAACCAGCTATGAACCTGCTTCTCGGACACACCGGTACCTCCGATCGCTGCCGCTGGTGCGCGATTCCTGTCGGACATCGCTTGACGTCCAACGGGAATCAGGGGGTGGGCGATGTTTCGGAATTTTTAATTTACAGATATTTAACCAGAAAAACGGGATGAGCGATCTCTTGGGGAAGGGCGCCCTTACGGGATTTTACGGTATATAAATATAAAAAAAGAGGACACGTCGCGGTGTTAGGTCGTGCTTTGAACGAGAAAAAAAGGCACGCGTGGCTGTAACTTTGGGTTGTTTTGTGACGCTTAGGGTAGATAGATTATGTTTGCGCTATAAAATTGGATCTTCAGAGCTCAACGTCCGTCAGCAGCTGCTTTTCTTTTTTTTCTTCATTAGAACTTTTATACATTTGAGCTTTTGTTCCGTACGAAATGCATATTCTGCACCAGGAGCATACTGTGCACATATAAAAAATTCCTACAAATTAAATCACTATTCAATATTCTGCTTTTTTTTCTTAATTCGATTCGGTATTCGATTCGATAACCACTATTCGGTATCCGCACAGCCCTAAAAAATTCACAATTGATAGCAAACTTCAGGCATGACAAAATGCAGACATAATGAACATATACCATATTTCCATCAACCTAATTATCACTGGGATTTACATGAATGCCACGCATAAAAATGTGAGCGTCCGAAGTCGGCACTCGAAACAAAAATGAATTTGACGCCACCGCATCATTCTATTGACTCACAAAGAGAAACGAGAACTACGACCAAAGCCATCTTTGTAAATCTCGTGCCTCAGCGAAACCTTCAAATGCATCTAGTTGGCAACTTGTGGGAATTTACCTTACACGCTCCTCATTCCTACCGACGTACCGCAAGAGGGCCCGAGCGACAGATAAGCGAGAGATAAAACTGGCACACTCGCAAAGCCTTCGCGATTTGTGATAAACGATAATAAAGCGAGAGGAGGCACGGACAGATTGACACGACATCTCACGAATGCGTATGAACGCGGGCTGCGTTTAAAAGTTTCGCTTGAGTAGATTCAAGTTTTTTACGTGCACCCAGTATTTTGACCCGTGAATAATGGTTCTACAGTCAACGACAGCTTAATTAAGAAACGCAGGTCTCGATCAGTCAGGTTGCCGCATCAGCAGATAATCTTAATTTTGTAGTACATACGTTTATACTGCCGCAAGTTGGCCTTAATGGGCGTCTCGGCTGTAGACGAAAAATCTGCAGTACAACTGCTAGCCCAGGGTTTCGGACGTTCACGACGCAGGTGCGATACTACTCGTGCCGGTACGACGCTCATCCAAATTGAGACGGGCGGTGGTGGGGATTGAACCTCCGCAGCAAAGCAAGCTTTCGCTACACATACTCCGAGCCGAGCTGCACCGACCCACTGGGCTCCCGTCGGCCGCACAATCACTAAGCCAGAAACTTCTCCATCTGTCAGTGGCTGCAGCATGCCCCCCAGATTTCCGATTCTAATGCACGAGCAGGTTTTATATTTAATTTTCTAAAACAGAGAGCGCTAGAATTGGGTACCCGAGTACGATGCTCCCGCGGGTTGTATCGCTCAGGAACGCGAGTAGGTTTTTGAACGCAGAGGTAAAAACCTTTACTCCGGAGCGAGATCGAGCAAATTTGGAACATGGCTGCGGTGATCGGCGTCGTCCAAGGACGGGGGAGTCGCCGGTAGTACGAGCCTCGGGACTCCGACCGCCAGAAGAATGCGCGTCCGGCGCGTCGACGCAAAGGTGCGCTCTTGGGTGCCGAGGCCCACCTTTCCCCGCTGGGTGATCCACTGGTGCAGACCCTTCTCGGTGAGGTAGTAGGCCTTGACGTAGGCCTCCACCAGCTCCCGGTCCGGCAGGGGCCGCAGCTCCACCAGCTTCTCCACCTTGCTCACAAACTGCTGGTAGTCCAGCTGCATGCGGGCACGCCCCTCTGGCGTACAGCGCCGGGCTTGCGAGAACCTGGGGAGCGGGGCACTTCCCTTCAAGTTCAACAAGTCTGTTGTCGGGGGCACCTTCTCCAATGGCGCGCAACGATTCGAAACGCACGCAAGGCCAAACCTGTTTGCGCTGCAGGTGCAAGGTGTTCGCTTCGTCGAGAAACATTTCAGGCGAGACCACGTTTAGTGTAAAGCAGCTAGGGAGACCGAGTGACCCGAGTGCCGAAATTTGAGCTGTAATATTGTAGCAACTTGCATCTACACTGGGTGCTGAATTTCTGTCAGACATGGGTCATTCCATGTCAAACGTCCCAGACGTTGCGCTCGACCCCTTTTGATTTCTAAAAAAAAATTCATTGCCTTTTGCCGCAATGTCTGTAGCCATGCCCTGAAATATGTTTGGCGAAAAAACTTTTTTGATTACGTGAGCGCGGTTTTAACTTTTGAAAACAGCGTGAAACTAGGCATCACTAAATAATTCATGAAAAATCAGCTTTTCAGTGAAACACCCAACAATATTTTTTTCTTAAATTTGCACGGCTTTCGACTTACAATGTGCTTTGGCTTGCAAAGTTTTGTTTAATTTAAATATCTTTTAAAAAACTAAAAAAAACTTAATTTTAGCATTTTTGTTATTTTATCAAAAAATATCTAAATGCTCCCGGGACTTAAAACTTTTTACCGGCTGCCCTGTAGGTATATAATCTATAGAAAAAAATTTTAAAACCGCTCAATGAAATATCTTGCAGTAAAAAAAAATCCTGAAGTTGCCAAAAAGTCTGTTTTGACGCATAAACAGTCGTTTATTTCACCCTGAGGTGGTCCAAGTAAAAATACAAAATATGGTGGGTTTGGAAGAACAATCGATAATCTTTTGATTCTGAAAATTTAATCAAAGTAATTTTTGTTTACAGCGAGAAAACAATTTTTGAAGTTGAACTCTCGCATCACAATCCGGCGTCGCTTCTTAACGCCTCTTCGCCGCACAGCACGCCACCTGCGACAATAGCTGACACGATTAGGTCCAAAGAAAGAAGGGAGTTTTCTGCAGCTTCCCCTTGTCCGTCTTTCCGGCTGCAAGGCAAGATCAGGCAGGGTATCGTGTAATAATCGGAGGTGCCACCAGCGTGTAGCAATAGCAGGCCCGTTGTGCCCTTTGTAGCCCGAGGGCGGCTCGAAACACAATGCCTAAACCACGGGCGGCATCAAGCGACCAGGACTTCTCCTAAAAGGGAAACGCGATAATATCGCCGCGAAATCTAGCTGTCACGCATACTGCGGTGAAAAGCGGAACTATTCAGCGACGCAAGAATTTGCCCTTTCAAAGCCGATTTAAACACAGACAAGGCGTGAGCCTCCAACTGCGCGCATTCGTTAACACCACATCGCCTCGTCGTATGAGATTGCCCATTCACGGGGCTTTTGTGTTGCTGTCTAAATCTGTCCTGACGTCGAGAAGAGAGACTGATTGCGATGTGTACGTAAAAAACAGCTAGCTTACTAGTGAATGCTCTTACCTGGCAGCGCTAAGCATTTGCTGGTATCAAGACAGTGGAAGTCCACAGGAGGACACAGCCGTGCAAAACGGTCAAAATGGGAAAAGCCATAAAGCAACAAGTGTAAAAGAAAAAAGCCTCTTCCCACCAAGATGTACCCGACAACTCGAGGTCCTGCTTTCTACCTGCAAGCGCACACCGTGATACCGTCGCATGCTTTGCCGGGCTCAACGGTGGGGTGCTGTGCAGAGAAGAGGCGCAAGGAACGACGCCAGGTTGCGGCGCGAAAGCTCAACTTCAAAATGTTTTTTTTTTTCCTTTTTAGAACAGAATTACTTTAATTAATCTTTCAAGAACAAAAGGAAATAAACTCTTTTGTAGAAGTCTCCATGTTACGTATTTGTCTTTGGGCCACCTCAAGGCAGAATTGACGGCTCTTTAAACGGCAAAACGCAATTTTGCACAAATTTAGTTTTTTTTTTTCTGCAAGATCTTTAGTTATACGGCCTGAAACCTCTTTTGTGTACGTTATACCCACAGGGCTGTCAATAAGAGTATTCACAGTCGCATGCAGCAAGCCATAGTTCGTGACAAAACTAAAGATATGCTAAAATGCTCATATATTCCTTATTTTTTAAAACTGCTTCAAGCATACCAAATTCCATGACCATGATCCTTATTACATAGAAATCCAAAGACCGTAGGGTTTTTAGGCAAAAATATTCCAGTGTTCCATAAAAAAATCTTACTTTTCATCAATTATTGAATGACTCGTAGTTCCACCCCCCTTTTACTAGTTCAAACCGCCATCACCCCATGAAATTTGTTTTTCGTCAAAAAAATATGTTAGAGAGGCGCCACAAACGTTACGGTGAAGAGCCATCAGTTTAATTTTAGGAATCAGAGGTGGCCGTGGGACCTTTGGCATGGCATGGAGAAGTCCTGGTCACTTGATGCCGCCCGTGGTTTAGGCATAGAGTTTCGAGCCGCCCTCGGGTGCAAAGAGCACAACGGGCCTGCTATTGCTACACGCTGGTGGCACCTCCGATTATTACACGATACCCTGCCTGATCTTCCCTTGCAGCCGGAAAGACGGACAAGGGGAAGCTGCAGAAAACTCCCTTCTTTCTTTGGACCTAATCGTGCCAGCTATCGTCGCAGGTGGCGTGCTGTGCGGCGAAGAGGCGTTAAGAAGCGACGCCGGATTGTGATGCGAGAGTTCAACTTCAAAAATTGTTTTCTCGCTGTAAACGAAAATTACTTTGAATAAACTTTCAAAATCAAAAGATTATCGATTGTTCTTCCAAACTCACCATATTTTGTATTTTTACTTGGACCACCTCAGGGTGAAATAAACGACTGTTTATGCGTCAAAACACACTTTTTGGCAACTTCAGGATTTTTTTTTTACTGCAAAATGTTTCATTGAGCGGTTTTAAAAATTTTTTTTATAGATTATATACCTGCAGGGCAGCCGGCAAAAAGTTCCATTAAGTCCCGGGAGCAATTAGATATTTTTTGATAAAATAACAAGAATGCTAAAATTTTCAAAGTTTTTAGTTTTTTAAAAAAATATTTAAATTAAACAAAACTTTACAAGCCCAACCACATTGTAAGTCGAAAGCCGTGCGAATTTAAGAAAAAAATATTGTTAGGTGTTTCACTAAAAAGCTGATTTTTCATGAATTATTGAGTGATGCCTAGTTTCACGGTTTTAAAAGGTTAAAACCGCGCTCACATCATCAAAAAAAGTTTTTAGCCAAAATTATTTCAGGGCATGGCTACGAACATTGCGGCAAAAGGCCATGAATTTTTTCTTAGAAATCGGAAGGGGTCGAGTGCAACGTCTGGGACGTTTAACATGGAATGACCCACATGCAAAGTGTAATCAAAAACGGATCTCCACATGGCACATCTCTGAACGCATCAAAGAGGATGTTTCGCAAACGTGTCCCAAAATGTAAGCATTTAAGCCGCACTTAAATCAGCTGAAGCCAAGCGCCAGAGTGATTCTCGGGGCTGCTTCGAGTGAGCAGACCCACCCTTCGATGAATGTCCTGTTGGAGATGCGGACGCAGTGCTCCCACAGGAC
Source organism: Ixodes persulcatus (assembly GCA_013358835.2). Lineage (NCBI taxonomy): Eukaryota > Metazoa > Arthropoda > Arachnida > Ixodida > Ixodidae > Ixodes > Ixodes persulcatus. Next base: position 19,524 of record JABSTQ010009934.1, read on the forward strand.
TGCCATGGCCTCCTTAGGAATCGGAATCAGCTTCGCCACCTCAGAGAGTCGCATGAGGAACACCTGCAACTCCTGCGAGGAATCACAATGACAGTTACGAGGCACTCGTGGCGTCCCTACACTGCGGTACAATGCTCCCCACTGTGGCCTTACTGTGGTTTCTTAACTTCAGTTTCTTAGCACATCAACTCAAATACAGTAATCCCTGGTTATAACAAGATTGCTTTTTTCAAATGATCATTTTTATCGAAGTTCAACGTGGTCTTGACCGAAATGCATGCATTTTGAAACACATTATTCGAAGTGAAGCGGTGGCCAACCATGCTTATTACAAAGGCCAAGGTGCCGAAAGCGTGCAAGCCTACACGGAGGCGCACGGAGACCCTCGTGTTCCCTCCCCCTTCTTCACCGAGGCAAACGGCAAACTGAGAAAACAGCAAACAAGAAAACGGAGCAAACAGGTGACGGAGGGCAGAGCGTGCAGAGCACCGCTTCCGATGCGTCGACACAACCAGAGAACAGCAAGTGCAGCGTCCACGCTCTGATGCTACTCACAGCGCCCGCAGCCGATGCTGCCCAATTCCTGTCGGAATCGGGTCAAGGGAGCAATGGAGCCCGGAGAGTATCATCTCCCTGGGAGCCCCCAATGCGCGCGACTGCGCAGGCTTGCTTTGCAGCGTGCATGTGCATTGTATGGGAGAGTGGGAGGGTTTACCGAAAGTCACTTAGACCTGCAAGGTTGAGAAAAGTGACTGGCCCAAGTTCGAAATCGCCAAAGAATTCAACATTCTGGCATCGGCTGTTCGACACTATCCACCATTTGGCACAACAAGCAAAGCATACTGGAAGGGTTCAAGAAGCATCTCATGCGAGAGAGAAGGTGCTTGCGACCCAAAGATGAAAGATCATCAACTGCTTTGCGCACTTTGAATTTTCTCTCGCGAGCATGCTTGCCGAGCCGGCACATGATTCCCGGAGCTGCAACAATCTCTACAGGAATGTATGCAAACATGTCGGCAAAGCCGCTGGGGATGACTTTGATTCATTCGCGCTTGTCGATGCGGACGTTTCCGTAGTTGCTCCTGCCACGGATGCTGCGATCATAGACCTCGCATGCGGCCAGGGTAAACACAAAGCGACATCGGAGGGGCACCTCGGGAAACGCCGACGACTGCGGAGACATGAAACATCCTACGGCTGCTTCAAAATAAAGTGGAGTGCAGCGGCGGTGGCAGTGTTCTTGTGATACCTGGAGCAGTTCGAGGAAACTGATGCCCGGATGAAATCATCAGCTAATTCCACTTAATTATTTTTTTTACTCGGTAAAGCTTCCACAAGTTGTTTATAACCCAGGTTTGTTTGATTATACAGTCGACTCTCATTAATTCAAACTCGAGGGGGGCCGAAAATTTGTTTGAATAAAGCAAAGTTTGAATTATCAGGAGTTTCTTCCCATAGAGACGCATAGGATGGGACCTGCATGTTAGTTTGAATTATCCGAAAGTTTGAATGAAGAGATTTTGAATTAACGAGAGTCGACTGTATATATATGGCCAGAGTGTTCCGCAGTGTTCCTGTACTCCTTCAACGCTGTTGTCGCCGTTTTTTTTTTGGCACTCTCGCTTTTATACAGGGTGTCGAACCGGTCATTATTTCGGTTCGGTTCGGGTTCAGTAGCATTGTACTTTGTTCCGGTTCGGTTCCGGTTTAAGGTAGCGCACATAATATCACTCTGGTTAGCAATTTCAATAAGTGCGAACCGGTTCGAACCGGTTCCTAACTCCACCTTTGAATATTGACCGAGCACTTACAGCAGCCTTTTCTGAGCACGACATACTTGCAATAGACCTATCCTAAAACAACTCCCACTTCAGGCAGATCTGAAAACAAAGTACAGTGACGTGTGCAAAAGACATAATTAATGTGGCAAGGCTATTAACTATATATAAGCGATCGGCTTTTCTTTTTATGGAGTCTTTTGCCCATGCAACTGTACAGTATTTCAAGCTCTGCCAGAAGAGTACATAATTTCAGATGGGTCTCCATAGACCTTTCCAAAAAAGACCTTGTGGCCAGTGCCATCTTAAGTGTTTGTGCGTATAGCGTGTAATTTGATCGCTTTCTGAAGCGACCAGCACGCACATGCTGGGCTGTGAAGATTGCACGCTGGCCGAGCGGCTTACCGGCCAGCTCGGCCTCTCAACTAGCGCCCTAAAGCATCCGCTTAGGTTAGCCAATGGCTCACATACTGACAAACGTGTTGTCGACCTTGCCTTACGGGGAAGCCGCCCACCGTGTTCAACATAAATAGTTCTACTCACTAGCTTCCCAACGAACAGAAACATGCGCGAAAGGTGTTAATCTCCAAAAATAGAAAAACATGAAAACGCACCAAAGATGACAACGACTCTGGGGTGCCCCGTCTCAACTGGGCACCCCTCCCCATACCCTTTTCAGAGGGTGTCGGTGGCTTCTTCGCACGCCAAACAGACAACTCTCGATAGTCAACAGGTTGGCTTGCGAAAATAGAATTTAAAACCATAGAAGATCGTTCAAACTCGGGACACGCGTCCGCAAGGTGCCTGTCACAAAACGGTTTGAATTGAAAGACACAGCAAGTTGGGCAGTAGTCGCCGGGAGCCTGCTGCTTTCAAATGGCTTAAGTAATTTGGCGCGAAAGTTACGAGGCCGCCCGTGCGCAGACAGCATGGACCATGTTAAAAAAAACATTTGCGTCGTATCTAAACAAATTTTAAAAGTTTTTCAGACCAAGCGTCTTTGTTTCAGCATGGGTTAAAAGATTTCGCTTGTATACTGAAATTTGACTACATCTTGACAGCGCTTCAGCTTCCGGTGAAAAAACGCTGTTCTAAAGATCTCGCGGCAATGCTTTGTCGTCTAACTTGGACTTTTTATCGCAAACAACGCTCTATGCAAATGACCCGGTCTGAGGGACTCTGAACCAGTTAGATAGCATGAATTATTACCATTAAGTGCGTGATAATATTATATAACAGTAGGATTCATATTTGAAAATGCCAGTTACCGAACAAATTTTTGCTAATGCCACCACAGCGAACGACGTATCTCGAATGTTCAGTTAAAGCAATAAAAGAAGACTTAAAAAAAAAAAAGAGAGAAAGTGGTTGAACAGGCGGCATGCTGGCCTTGCTAGTCTGACAAACCTACAAGAAAATATACAAAGAAACATTTTCTTCTCTCTCCCCCCTTCGTCCCCCTGGCCTCCTTCCAAGGTGCGGCGCGTCGGCGACTCATCGCCAAGTAACGTTGCATCCAACAACCCACGTTTTTTGTTCTTTTTTAGGTTACACTTTGAACACGTTGAAGAGAATATTGTTTTTCATTGAAATGGACAACAGGCGGCCCTACAAACTATACTGTCGACGCAGCGCGGTACTTGTCCCACCTTCCTTCAGCGTGTCGCTGCACAGAAGTGGAAGGTAACGTGGTGCGCTCTCGGTGCTCGATTGGCAAAATGGCTCATCGACAGGAACTGAGGTCAATCTTGAAGTCAAATATTCACGGACGAGCAGGCCTCCGTGCCTAGAGTGACACAATCCACTCCAACACTCGGACATTTCGTAGCCAAGCGGCCAAGTCCAGGCGGTGCTTTTAAATCGCCGCGCCGCTGCCGCGCAGCCAGGGTCAGTCCAAGAAACAAAGCAAAGTTGAAGCTCTCCAGATGCCTTAGTAGAAGTGGAGACTGAGCGAGTTCCCTGACTGCGCGGTCTCTTTGTGTCTCTGCTTTTGATGATGATGTATTTTTATTAGATATGCAATAAATATGAAATGTAAAAATATCTGACAGTAGGTAGGATCAGTCTTGGCAATAGTATAAGAAAGAAATACGCCTGCAACTTTGCCCATTAAGACCAATTATTGACGAAATTGGCCCTGAACCGCTTTCATTGAACCAGTAACCGCCACATCAGATTATGGTTTTGTTCCGGTTCGGGTTCAATATGAAGCGTTCGATTTCGATTTCGGTTTTGTACCGGTTTGGTCAAAAATAACGGTTTTGATCCGGTTTTCGGTTTGGGTTCGGTTCGACACCCCTGCTTTTATCAAAATACCGCTTATATCAAACTTTTTGCCATCCCGTTGACTTCGTCAAAGGATTACTGTACCTTTCGAATTTGCTGGTTCCCTTTATAATTTGAAAAGTTGAAGACATTTTATGATTAGAAAGCTTTCAAGAAAATGATGCATTTCGGATAACGGAAGTCGCTCCCGACATCGGTGGGCAACCCGGAAGTAGCGTGGCAGTTCAAACGGGACAGTTTCAGCGCTTTGCAACGGCCCCCTACTAAGTACCTCCCTCAAATTCATAGAGTGGGACAGGCACCCTCCCAAGTATCCGGGGGAGACACGTCTCCACACAGTTGTCTTCAACAGCAGCTGGAGCAGTAAAATGGGAATCCAGCTCATCGTTTGGGCAAAGCGTTCCTTGCTAGATGGCCTTGCATGGACGCCGGCGTGCGAAGGAGGTGGGCCAGTCGGGTGCTCACCCTGATGAGGATGTCAACATAGGGGCTATGCTGGGCCGGGATCTCGTGGAGGTCCCAGCGCACCTTCTCCATGCGGCTTAGCACCTGGTCATAGTCGAGGGCCCGCGCCGCCACCGTCATGTAGGCCGGCTGGCGCAGCTCCGCCGACATGGACACCGTCTGCGTCCCAGAAAGGCCAGTTAGCACCCTCGTCGGAGCTATGCGGAGGGCAAGTTCGTCTGCTTCTTGCGCAGGGGTTACGGTGACGTCAGAACGTCGAGCTCCGATTGGTTCGATTGGAACGATAGTGGGTCGCCGCGACCCCCTATCTGAGCATCGTCTGCTCCTTTGCAACGTCGTCTGCTATTCGACAGCTGTCTTACCTTTACGAGCGAGCTCGACTTCGCCTTTCAGAGAGGGCAGACGAAATAACTCGAGCAGTACGATGTGTTTTTGTCTAACAACTAGTAGACACGTATCAAGGAGCGAGCGAGCGAGCGGAGGATGGTACCTCACGTTTGATGAGTTGTTCAAAGATAATTAGGAAAAGACAGATGACAGCCGATGTAGTGACTTGAAATAAACAAATGCGGCTGTGCGATCAGACTGTGAGCACATCATAGCCCAAAAGTGCTCGATCGCTGCTTGTTGTCACATTTTTCTCGCACGACTAAAAGGCTCTTGTCAATTAGCGTATTCGGGTATGTATGTTTGGCATAAATCTAAGTGGTAAAAGTCTGAAAAGCTGTGCTAATCCGTGGAAGAGAATCCGAGCAAGATCGATCAAGCTACCCAAGCGGCGCCGAGCGAATCGCAAAAGGTAGACTGGTTGACACCAAGAAGTAATTATTGTTTTTATTTTTGTCGAAATTTTATGGAAACTTATTTTTCTATGTTCTGTTATTTAAACAGACAAACAGTTGCTCAGGGGTAATCCGATGGACTTCAATTAGCCCTCTGTATTTGCTCAGGTCACTTTTTTCTAAGCTTACTGTCTTAACAGACAGGAATAAAAACACGCTGCGTCCTTCATAGTAGAGCGCGTGCGGTCCCGGACATCTAAGGGCATCACAAACCTGTTATTGCTCTGTTTCGTGCGGCTAGGAGCCGCTTGTCCCTCTAAGAAGGGCGCAAGGTGCAGAGAACCACACACCTATTTAATAGGCTAGAGTCTCGTTCATTATCGCATTTAACCAGACAAGAGCTCTCAATCTGTCAATCCTCCCAGAAATTTAAAATGCGACACACCGTCGTGAATGCACCCACCACATCCGAAGCCGCAGCTCGTTTTCATTTCCCCTGGTAACACTGCCCCTTGGACAGCGACTGATCGGAGCTGAGCTCTAAATCACAAAGGAAAGAAGCGGAATGTTCTTTTCTCTTTTTTTTAACCAGCAACCACGCGAAGGATTCACGGCTACAGCAGCCACAACTGCTACAGCAAGTCCGCCATTGCCGACGCTGAGATGTCTACATCCATGACCCCCCCAAGGAGGTGGGGCTTAGTATAACCTCTTCTCCCACCTTCACACCTCCTTTCCCATGCGCAGAAGACTGAAATGCACCCACTTGCAAGGCGCATACTTTTACGCAGCTTGCGTAAGAGCACTCGCTTACTGAGGAAACACCGCGACTCTAGTTCTGCAACCCTACAAAAAGCTTTTCCTGCAACATGTCTCGAGGGGTGTGGGTGGAGCGGCGTGCCACCTAATCCAAAGCTGCTTATTCGTTGCACATTTGGGAGTTTGCGTCCCAAACCAGCAAAGGATGTCCCATCAGGGTCAAGGAATGATTTAGAACGTGCGAGGATCTTGAAGACGACTGAAATCTCGGTCAGATGGCACCCCGATTGAAATACAGCCTCGGTTGAATCCAACAACTGGATATTCGGAGCAATACTACTACCGCCTGCAAGATGAGGCATGCGCATTACACCATTGTCGGTGGATCCCCGACTTGCTCAAAGCGGAAAACACGCTCTATGAGAGTCTGTGGCAAAGCGGCAGTTGCGTGTCTCGGTATCTCCGGCACTGAGCTCGTTGCGAGATAATAACAAACACGCTCGCAGTGATGCTGATGCGAGCTAGGCAGGGCTGCGTGGAAGTGACGACGTTAGAAAAGCAAAGGCCCCGTCTTCAAGGAATTGCCAAGGCAGCTAGATGACACTGGGCAACATGCTTGTTCTCCCATTCTTGCTACACTTAAAACCAGAGAGCATAAAAAATTTCCTTTAAATGCTAGTTCTGAGGTGCCCCATTGTGTTCTACCACCAACAGTCCCGACTTAGTGGATGTCACAAAAGGATAATCTTGCTTTTGTGCAACCAGCGAAGTGACTTTGTTCCAGCCTTCGCCGCAAGTGGGCCTCATAGAGACACTCTGAAAAAAATCAACTGGTCTACGCGAAAAACTATTTTATGTTTTATGAATGGAAAATCTCCACCTTGAGCAGTAGTGAAAATATATTATGTTAGGGTCCCAGGAGAAAGAGTTTTGTGCTTCTTTAGCTTCTGTGGGAAACTGGTGGCAGTGAAGAAAGCCCCGATTTCCACCGTTAGGGACCCACCTGAACGTAGGCCTGTACAGAGGACCGCTTGGTGCTGGGCAGAAGGGCTTCCAGGTGGGGCACCAGAAACACAAACTGGTCCGACAGGAAGAGCCTGAAAAAAGCCCCAAACGTCGGCGGAGAGTTCTAAACTGACGACCCTGTCGCGTACAAAATACTTTTTAGCAGCTACTGCTCCTGCTCCCTGCAAATGATCGTCTGTGAGCAATTCATGCTTCGTGTACAAATCATGCTTCAAACGTCCCGCATTGTGAAATACGCCACAAAAACGGGCTTTAACCGCTTAAATTTTAAAATATGACCGCTTTTAGAGAAGACCAGAATGACCGCTGTTTCCAAGCGATTGCAGTCTAAAAATGCTGCAATTTCGTCGAGCGTGCTGCGGCAAACTTTCGGCGGAGAGAGTGTGGATCAACAATAAACACCCTCGAGTCCTCTTTCAGCCCAATAAGTGGAAGAACCGTACTTAAAGGTTGCTCAATGAGTACTTGATCCCTCTAAATTGGTGCACCCCCTTGGATCCCTCTAAATTCGAGCACCCCCTTGCAATAACTGCTTCTTTAAAAGCAGGGTCGGCTCTTATTTTGCCTTCAAGATGATTAAAAGGTTAAAGCAGCGCAACAGACGCGGGATGAGAAGTAAAAATACAGAAACAGAATGCTGTTTTCTCTTATTTTCTGACAGTTGTTTGGCGAGGCGCACGGCTGTAAAGAGACACCAAGGAAAAAGCGGTGGGGGGGTAGAGGGCGGTGCACTCACAGCGACTCGGCGGCCACCACCCGCTGCGCCAGCCCGTAGAGTTGCTCCGAGCTGCCGAGGTCCACGACGGGGGACAGCCTGGGGGCCGGCATCCGGTCCTGCGCACAGCCGACGGGGGGGCTCGGGCCAACAAACCAAGGACCCGGGTGTCAAGTGCGGGAAATCGAAAACGCCCACATTGGAGATCCCGAGAGAACAAACGGGAGAAAGGCGGAAGACCGGAAAAAGAAAGGGGATGAAATGTCACACAAGCTTGTTATGCCACAACACGTTCAAGAGGCTCAAATTCTCATAGAGCTTTCCTTACAAATGTATGGGATGCACGTGTTTTCTCACAAAATAAAGCTAGACAAGACGACTTAGATATTGACCTTACGAGCGACATTTTGCCGCTTCTTGGCGTTTATTAGAGGCTCGCCGGCAACCACTGGTGCCGTCCATGCCCGCTTCTATGCCGTGCCTTTCCGAGCCAAAAAGCGTGGGAAAATGGCAGACCGTTTTCTCTAGGTTCCCGATAGTATGGTGCCCGAAACGCATGTCCGACTGGTTTAGCGTCCCATCCTGCCCAGACGTGAGAAGTGCTGCCGGCAACAAGTCACCTACCAGAAGCCATAGTGTCGTGCTGTTGGATGTCCTGCTGGTTGCTGCTATAGTGCAACCCACTTATAACAATAATGAGAAAACTCGAAATTTCAATCGTTATAACCGATTATAGTTGTATCTGGACTAGAAACTGTAGAAACTGATGGTTACAAGCGGTATATCATTATATGTGGTATCGTTGCAAGTGGGTTGCACCGTACAAGTCCCAGTGAAAAGCACCAATGCAAGTGTCGCTATAAAGTCCTGACTCCCAGCTTCAGTGCACCGCCAAGCTGGAGGGCGACCTACAGCAGAATGGGATCGGCGATGCCGTGGCACTTTTACGATGTCGTCGGGTTCGAGGAAGCACTTTTGAGGACAAGGTAAATGCAGCAATGCGACGCGTTCCAGGCAACGGCAGGAACTTTAAAGAGAGCAGGCCCCAGGGGCGCACCTTGGCCTCGGGCGGTTCCTCTCCCGGGCGGCCGTCGCTGGCCCCCTGGCCATCCAGGATCAGGTCCTCCTGGATCTTCTGCACCGACGTCCGCGCCTTCGGGCTCAGAGAGTTCTCCCTGAAGTCACTCTGAAATGGGGCGTCTGCAACGTAAACGAGCACTACGGGAGGGGCGGAGTTCTCCTAACACTGGGGTTTCTAACATCCAAGGGCACACTCGTCTTCGGATCTCTCATGATAGGAAACGATTAGCCAAATTACAGTCAGTGCGCAGGCAAGCTGGTGGAGTTTAACCTGAGGCTGGGGCAGAAGCAGCAAAATATCTTGACAGTGGTAGAAAAATGAAACTGGGATAGTAGACATCTATTGTTTCCACCACTGTCAAGATATTTTATTCCTTCTGCCTCGGTCTCGGTTAAATCCATCGTGATAAGCTTGGGCATGAGCCTGGCTCAAAACCTATCTAGCAAACAGAACAAGAAAGGACAGGCTCACAAATTTGCCATCATCCCAAAGCAAATTCTTCTCAGTTACTTATATTTTTCCTTTCTTTCTGGCACGAACGGAACTATCCTTTGAGAAATGAAAAAGGAGAGGAAGGCGGCGAAGAAAAAAACATTGCCAGTGTGCGAAACTTGGCGGAACTGGCAAACTGAGGGAGGCATTTTCTTGGTTCACGCCCTTGCGTGGGACGCCTTTTCCATCTATACCCTCTCTCGTTTTTAAAATGTGCATTTGGTTATGTTATTTCGAGAAGCTTTTTGAGGCCACTCTTCGGCGGACAAATTTGAAGGTGCTTTCCACTCACCGTTCCCTTCTCTCGATTCTTCCATTCTCCTTTAGAAATATGAACCAACTTGGCATGATTCTTACAAGTACATTGTACCCATTTGAAAGTTATGAAAAAGACGCAAGATGTGACCTTTTGATCGCACGCCTTTATCGCGTTTCACTGCAAGTTAGAGTGCATCCCATGTTATCAGCCGATAGGACCAACCCAGCAATGCTGAAAGCACGACTTCCTTCGAGTGCGTCATTGTTGCCCACTTCAATCGAGTGCAGGGAGTCTGCTATAACCTTGCCTCGTGATTTTTGCGTGTCTGTGCTTGTGTGCTAGCCAGGCCATACATACCACCCGACTCGCACCGTATGCTAGCCTCCGTATAGTATAAGACGGTACAAGCGGTGTCGCCTTTTCTTGGAGCACTGCGGGAACTACACTAGCCAGTGTCATGCAGAAAGGTTGCTGCTGAGTGTATGGCGCTTTAGTTTCAAGCTCCCCTTTGTACGGAGCCATCTGTACCAGAACGAGGAACTGTACGGGACATGTAATATTTTCTATCAAAATTAGCGAGTGGACCAGATGAAACCACAAGCACGCATGCAGCTAACAATGTGGCTAAGCTGTTGAAAGGAACGTGAAAGTGGCACTTACCATTTCTTTCGCAAAAAATATGTAGACCTAGAATGAAACACAAGGAGAATTTTATAGCATAAAACAAATGAGGGAAACACCGACTATATTTTCCTACAGATAGAACTAACTTACCGTGTAGAGGTAGTAGCTGAAAAGCTGGGACATGCAGAGAAAGACGTCGAAGGCAATGGTGTGTAGAACGTCCATCATCTTCATGTATTTGCCTGCAGTCAACGACAGTCGGAAAACGCCCTGAAAGGATGCTCCTCCAGACATCGGCATATGTGTCAGAAAATGCCTGGTTAAGGCTCAAATGCAAATCTAAGCCTTGAAACACCACGCACGTAGGCGACGTCCACATATCTGGGGGCAATGCAGAAAAACGTTTATCGTATTTTACGGTCTATAAGTCGAACCTTTGTATAAGGTGCACTATTTTGTTCAGTTGGCGTGACGAATCTGCATCGATAAGTTTGCAGATCTGTATTGTGATTGCAATATATGTGCAAGCAGGATCCAGTTACAATGTTCTTACCAACTGATAAAATAAGAAATATAACCCCCGCAGTAAATTTGCACAGTTAAGGTCCACATCGTTGCTTAAGATGGAAATTTAAGATCCATATCAAACGCTTAGAGAAAGCACACCTCACCCCATACGCGGCACACTCAGTGACTGTGCCTTACCAAATTGCCTGAGAATGTTGAGAGTTGTGTTGGTGACAAAGGGGGCATCCTTCGTTTGGCTCCGCTGTTTGTCCGCCACCCTGCTGTGCCTGCAAAGGGAAGCGTGGCTATGTGCGACACCTTACGGAAGGCTCCAACTTTAGGTTGGACACCGAGAATCATGCAGGTGCCTCCCAAGAGAAGGCATTAGGCTTCGCTGCGCGAGCCTCTCGCGCTGCAGCGAAGCCAGTTTCTCCAGATGCCATGTGGATGCAGCAATCTGCACCAGAGCTCATCCGGGGCTATCAACGTGCATCATTGAGACTTGCGTCTAATTGAAGATTCAGCATTGATTGCTTAAGCGGGAATAAGCCAAAAGCATACGGAGCCATACAAAGCGACACAATGTGGGGCTCAATACGCATAGCTGCATTGCCCTATTAGCCAATAGAAATTTATTCAATTTTCCAATAAAAGATTTATGCAAATATACAGTGAGAAAAGTATTGGGAGTCATTTCAAAACTATCTCCACTCTATAAAGTTGACTTTCTACCCCTCCTCGATTCAATTACCAGTAAACCCTTAAGATTCAGATACAACCAAAGTTTGATTCCCTACCAGCTACACCAGGTCAGAGATTCGGACTTTTCAGAGTTGAAAAAAAGCCTCGTGGCTTTGTTAGAGTCAGAGACAAAGAACATTGGCGTTCCGCCCATCCCTTTGCTCACCTTCGCTGAGGCACCTCCTCCGTCAGCTCATCAATGTAGTCCTTCTTGAGCTCTTCCGGAACATCCGAATCATCCGAGTCAACCTCCCCAACTTCGTTGTTGGAGTGCTGTGGCAAGACAACCGAAAAAACACTGTCGGGGCCTGGAGGCACACAGCTCAGGCACCCCACATTAAAGAGACACAGAACCCCCCCCCCCCAAAATGTTTTTTTTTTTAACCTTTTGCGAGGCGGGTAGTAGGAAGACTACCCAATCATTATTTTGCAACAGCATCAAGTATATTTTTAATAAAGTAAAAAATGCAACTGCTCGAAACCAAAACTGAAACTGAACTGGAGAGGAAGAAGAAATGTAGAGGAGGAGAGGGGTGCCGGAAATCACCAACTACACCCGACCGCTTTTTTTTTTCTTTTGTTTTTTGGTTTGTGTGAGGCAGACGAAAAACATGCACATCTTGTGTTCGTAAGACGAGCGATGTCTTCAGCTAGGAGAAGGTGCAACGACTCGGTGACGTCTTCGTGCAAATCGGCTTGGTGGTTAGGCGTGTCATACGGGATAAATCCTAATTGTTTTGACTGGTAAAAAAATTTTTTTTCGAAGCCAGACAGATTTGTTGGTATTGCAAACGACAGCTCTGAAGTAGAGGTCCCATGCCCATTGTTCACGGCCATTGCTTATTCCGCTTTGTTCAGCTGTCCAGCCCTCGACTTCCGCAATACGACGCCATGCTGAGAATTATGCAGAGAATGCACAGAGTGCTTCCAATTCTTTGTTTGACTTTTTTTTTTCTTTTAATAAACGTATTGGCAGTTTTTAGAAGCCACAAAAAAAGGGTATCATATTTTTTACATTTTTAATATTGAGTGTGAACCTTCGACGACCTACGACTTTGATTATATTTGGTGTGTGTGTCTAAACCATAGAGAATGGCATGTGACCACAAAGACAGTGAGCGCGATTCGAAACAGTCAGTTCTCGATCGGCGGTTTTAGGGCGGAAAGAAAAGGAATTTCGAGCCGCAAATGGTGCTCTTGGTAGTTGGGCTCTCGTATCTCATGTACAAATAAAAACCTTGGCGAGCATAAACACCCTGTCAGTGTTCTTTTAAATTAGTAACGTCGGATGTCTGACGCGATAAATGTAAACGCGGTGAATGATGACTGCTGTCACACCCTTACTTAGAAAGCTCTTTACTGGTCATCATCCCTGACCCTGTTTACAGCTTCTGTAGCAGAACCTGCAGACATACAGTCTAAGCTCGTTATAACAGACCTCAATTTTGACCAAGATTTCGGTCTGTTGTAGGAGGAGTATGTTGTATGCAGATATGAAGCTGAGTCAATGGTGTGTATAGGAAAACCAACCGATCTTCACAAATCGGTATGTTATATCCAAATATCTGTTGTAACCAGGTCTGTTGTAATGAGCGTAGACTGCATCAGGTGCACCCCATACACAGGTATGAAAGCCACGGTTTTTGCATAGAGTTTCAGAGTACGATACTACCTTTGGAAACCGAACAATGAGGCCACTAGTGCGCCTCCCCCCGTACCCGAGCGCGCCGCAGAGAAGCAGCACAGCCAGAACATTCTCCCTCCACATGACAATACGGTACGCAATATGTCTGAAACAGCACTCTGCATCGGCTTGACTAGGCTCTCTGGCTTGAACCACCGCAGCTTTGGTCCAACTCGCATCCTCCAGGCAGCCACGCACGACGCTTCCGCACGCATCCCTCGTCACAAGGTCTTCTTTCTTTTTGTAACAAACTCGAATGAGTGACCCGGCTTTAGAGATGAGCTCTTCCTCGAGGCTCCAGCACTCTCCGGTTATTTGAAAGCATCGCACAGGCCAACTCACTCTCGCTATTTCATAAATGTTTCCTCTTTCACCTAAGCAGGACGACTAGTCGGAGCTTGGACCGTACTTCTTGGCTCGCTGCTTCGGGTGGTATACCGAGGAATGCGTGGGTCAAGCGTGACGGGACAAAGAGCGCCGTCGAACTGAGTGTGCTGCCGACGTGGCATGGAAGAGGTCTCACGGAGGAGGGAGGTGGGTCGAACAGGTCCTCTTCCTCCTCCTCCTGCTGGATGAGGAAGGGGTTCCGGCTGACCAGGAAGCAGGGCCGCTCCTCCCTGCGTGCTTCCAGCCGGCTGCTGGGAGACACCGTCGCCGGCCGGCCCTGCAGGGACTGGCGCAGGAAGCAGAACTCCTGGGACAGACAGAGCCTGGCTCAGTAGAGACTCGCACGGACCGGTCCGGGTGCACCCCTTTCCCCAAAAGATTGCGGGTTACACCTTCTCTTTTGAACGTGAGAAAGCGTCACAAAACGGTGTCACGTTCATGCTGGAGATATCGATTATCTATTAACAGAATGTCACGACTCCCAGAGTTCCGCTCGCTGTACCTCGACGACGCGGCTGTCGAATCGACCTCAAAGTGAATGCGACGAAATCACTTTCGCGATTAAATAGGGATGGCCAGGAATTTGTGAACAGAACCTCGTGGCTCATCCTACAGCGTCACTAGACGTGAGCAACCTATCGGAGGGATGAGTCCTCCTCCCCAAATGGCATATACATTCGGTGGCTCTAGTTGCAAGCTGCGCGAGGGAAGCCCGTGTCCAATGGTCTCATCCATGGGAATGTGTCTCAGAACCAATTTGCATCCCAGTACACTATATTTGATGCGCGTAAACAAACTGTCGCAATTTAATTTTCGGAATGTTCAATGGGAGACAGTAATATAATTTACTGATTATTGCATTTTTTTTCTTTTCTAATGTAAATGTGGTTTTGAGTTTGTAGCCTCGCCGGCACGGAAGCAACAGAGAGGGCAAAAAGAGCACCTGAAGCTGTAGCAGGGAGAAGGAGGAGCGCACAGGCACCAGTTCCCAGCTCTCATTCTCCAGGAACATGCGCAGCTCCTCCAGGCAGCTCCTGGACAAGCGGCACACAGCACATTGCGACAGAATCAGAACCGGCAAGCAATTCTCAGAGCTAGTTCCGTGAAACGAGCGGGATACAAACACGGGACAAGAAGCCATCTTCAAGTTTGCACCCAGCATTCAAAACGTTTCACGAGACAAGTGATGAGACAAGACCCCATCAAAGCCTGAATAACTCAATTTCGGAAATTTAGAGGCACGGCGAAGCTATTTCAAATGATAGTGCCCGCGGGAACCCAAGCGCCACATTTGTCGGGACATGTCCACGATGCCCGTTCGATAAGTAATGGACACTTTTACGATGGGACCCCGGTGCTCCGTCCCTCACTCTAACGAGAAACGCTGCCACCGGTAAGGAAGTGCCCCCACGACCGGATGGAGCCAACATTTGGAAAGGGGCCGCCGGGGTCACCGACATGGGAGTGGTTTCGTGCCAGCCTGAATAAAGTTTCACTCACCTGTGATAATTCTTGAAATAATTTAGACTCTGCTGCTTGAGAGACTGCTGCAACTCTTCCGACCTGCTGCTGCAGAATTCCTCGCCTATGTCCATTAGTCTGGAAAAGGGAATTTCGGCAAGGCTCGTGAGAGAAACACCACCTTAATAAAATTGGGGATTATGTAAGCTTTCAATGTTCCTTTCTCACTTTCAAGAAAAATACCAGAGTCCTTGGTTGCTAGTAATATCGCTTTTAAACTAAAAAAAAAAAAGCTCAATTTATTTTGATTTGACGGATAAAGGCGGTATGCATAGAATGTCTTTCCAAAGCATTTCTTTGGGTTTCTAAACAATTACAGGTTGTATTTTTTTTTAATATAATGTTTAAGGTAGAACACAAATGCCGATTGACGCCGTCCGATGATCGGAGTTCATTTCTGAACAGTCAGTACAGACCACTGCGGTAGAGACGAAGTTAGCTAGCTCTGCATCCACCCTCTAATCGTCGCAGTGGTAGAATGTCGAGCTCACAATCATGAAGTCGTGGGTTCGATTCCTGTTGGGACGCGTTTAAAATTTTGTTCTTTCTTCTTAGTTTACCACTCTTTTGTACAGATTGTCCTACATTTTGGAACGGTCTATCGAATCTAAGCACCCTAAAACATCAAAGATTACATTCATGCATGGCTGACTTCCCTATTAAAATAGGTACCAAAGATTGATTGCCTCGGAACTAGCACTGAAACAAGATGGCACCATCGAAGGAAGAGAAGCAGACGAGAAGCCCTTCTCCTCGTCCAATTGCGAAATATGGTGTCGGCTATACTTCGGAGGTAATCAATCTTTGATACTGATATTAAGAAATTGGTCACGCACAGATGTAATGTTTGGTTCTTTACAATGCTTAGAGCCCAAAGATTGAGTTGTGACCATAAATACACTTTCGCTGAAAGTGGCTTAGTGCCCCTTTAAAGGGGCCCTGCAAGGGCTTTTTTACTGGTTTTTAATTCGCACCAAACCTCAGCGCACTGAACGTAGTAACTTAATGAAACTTTTCTTTTCTCGAATTTCGCTTTATTCTTAAAGTTATAGGCAAACTAAAATTACAAAAACAAGCAAAAAATAACCTCCTTTATGACGTCCTTGGTTGCTTGAGTGGCCGTGAACTAGAGGAGGGGTAGTAGTAAGTTCAGCGAGAGTTCACGGCTGCCGCACTTTGTGTCGACGGCTCGAGAGGGCGCCACTAAAGCGCGTTCTGGCTAGGCCGTATGAAGCGGGCAGCCAGGGTGGCTCGCATTGCATTTGCTGCGCGATTAAACACTAGTTCGGCATGACACTTCTTTGGCCACACACAACAGCAAACACGGGGTAAAGATCACTTCAGAACGGGAGCCACTTCGAGATGCCATACCCCCACAGGGCCAAACCGCAAGCCAAAGCTGCTCGCCAAAGGCCTTGGGAATGCTCGGAACCGGTCGGATCCTCCAGTCTAAACGACCGTAGCGCCGCCGTGTACATCCGGGACCTTTCCGCGTCGGCGCCTGATCCCACTACTCCTTTTTAGTATGCGCCGCCTTTTCCACCGCTTGGTGGCGGGTATGTCGGCGGGTCATTTCTTGTTTCCGTACTTTATAAACTGCATTTGTTTCTTTACTGAACAAAAACTACTTTTATAAATAATCGAAACGGTTCGCGCCACTTATATTTTGTATTTCGACTAAAAAGAAGCGTTAGCGGCTCTGACCAGTAGCAAGCCCAGGACCAAAGACGTCACATAACGCGCGCTTTAGGTACCGCGGGTCGCTCCCGTCAGTGGAGGAGGTTTCCGCTTCGTCTGGTTAAAATATGACGCACTGATATTTAGTTACTCTCTCCGTGCCCGCTGGCTTGCCCGAACCCCAAGAGATGGGGAAACCGCAAAAAAGGTAGACACCTAAATATGATTGCAGGGTCCCTCTAAACAAAGTCTGCATTAAAATACTAGCGTAAAATAGGGATTAAGCTGCAAACTTTTCCATGTTTACACAATGTCATAAAGCACCCGCATGCTTGACAGTTGCAAAAGAATCGGGCAGAAGAAATCTTTGACAAATCTGAGCTCATTAACTCGTGAATCCCCTTAGGAAAGTTAGTTGCTGGGAGAACACTGTGCAGTTACATAAAACATCGGAAGCAAAGACAGGGGGGCCCTCACCTGCGCACCACGTCCAGCACCTGTATGAACTGGTTGAACTTGAAGCCCGACATGTTGCAGGCCAGCAGAAACTCGGTGAGCTTTTTCTGGATGTCCTGCCAGACCCGCTGCAGCCCCTGGGTCAGCTTGTCCCGCACGTAGCGTGCCTCAAAGCTACCGTCACCCTCTGCCTCGCCGCCGCCCTCTTGGCCCCCGTCCCCTGCGGGTCGTCGAGCTTCAACTTCCAGGAAAGCAAACTCGCAATTGGGCTTGGAAAAGGTGTTACGTGGAAACTTTTTACGTTGCCCTCCTTCCAATCTTACGGTGCATCGGGGTTCGAGCAGTATCATCTAGGAACGAAATAGTACTCCTCATTTATCGACAAACCTCTACGACGCTTCAAACCGAACCGTTAATGGTAATCTCAGATTATTCGCTCAATCAAAAACGTTACTGAGAATAAATAAAAAGTTTACACGAGCGATTACGCGACAGATGCGAATTAACGGCGTCAGCTTGCAGTGACATTTCAATGACAATGCGTCGTGATCAACCGAAAATCCTGGCGGCATCGCGTCGTGCGGCGTCTCGCGTAAGCCACAACCGATCATACGCAGAACAGCTAGCACCGAACACATTCTCGCGGACGCGCCACACAAATTGCTCGGTCGCACCAATGTCTCCATTCTCTACTCGGTAACGCTCTCTTCTACGTGCCGCTTCACGTTCACTCGCGGCATCGACGACGTTCTCTCTAACGGGCGCGCACGCTGCGTTTGTTTTTGGCAACGTGACACTCGCCCAATACAACGAGCCTGGTACAGCCGACGTCATAAATGTAGCTAAACGTTAAAGCCGAAGAGGGATGCTTGTTGAGAAGAAGGTCGGGTGGAAGGTGGCAAAGCAGCCCCGTCTCTTGCACGAAGGTGCCTGGGGGCACTCACCCGAGCCCACGGAGTCGTCCCCGTCTTGGTGCCATGCGAGGATGGCCTTGTAGCTGCACATGGTCTGCCACATGGCCTGGCACAGGTCCAGCAGGCAGGACAGAAAGCACTCCGAGGGCACGCACTGCGCAGCGGACACCCGCCGCCACTTTTGCACCGGCTCCAGTGCGAAAGGAAAGTCGGGCTCTTCTAGCCCCGACAGTGGCGCCCCGGAGGCAAGCGGGGCGAGCGAGCTGGGACTCTAGACTCGTCAAATGCAAGGTTGGAAACCTGTGAAGTTTGCGGAATGCGTGACCTTCGATGGCTCTGGCGACGACGCAGCGGCACTTTTGTCGCCGAATCGGCGCGCACCGCAAACTTTCGGCTGCAACCTTGTATCAGACGGGTCTGGAGTTCCGGTCGACGCTACGTGCAAACGCACCCGACGTCGACCCACTTTTCTCTCAACATCTGGGGTTCCGGCACGGGCTTGACAGAAAGGGTTTTCTTTGCTTATGCGTATAGAAAGGGACGGATACACCCAGCACTCAATCCGACACCGCACATCGCCGCAGCTTCAAGTGCACTGGCATTGCGGACTTTGCACGCATTACCTCTGCTCGACTAATCGTGCGCAGCTGCGCTTGGCTCCCTACGGGGGGGCAGCGTGGCGGAGGGCCCTCACCCTGCAGAGGTCCCGGTACTGTGCCTTCTGCAGGTCCCCCTGGCTCGAATGGGTCTCTGCGTAGCCCCTCACGATGGCAAAGGCCCGGTTGTGGATGGCGCTGCTAAAGTGCATCAGGAGCTGGTGGGCCGCCATCTGCACCCGACAAGACCCGCACCGACGCCATTGGAAAGAATTTGTGGTAGCCGTGAAGACGGAAACGAAACAGTCTTCAATTGTGAGAACAAATGAGAAGGACGAAGATCCAGATTCGAGAACAAAACAGTCGTGCAACCCGCTTTGATTCATGCAACTATTCTAAAGCAATTACCCATTCATTAGGTGGAAAAAACTTGTTTTGGGGTAAAATTGGGATGAGCAGGTTCCCAGTTGGGAGCCACGTTTGCCCTTCCATTTATGTTCCCTCCTTAAATCTGTGCAAGGTATAATGTGTCTTTCGTGCTAAACTTAGACCTTTTATAAACTTTCTAAACCGATGTCAGAAATCATTCAATCATATTTTAATAAGTTGTAGTAAGGGTGACATCTGGGCTAGCTGGTAATCTAACATACTGAGGCATTCAGAACACAAAGTAGACAGAAGAACAACAGGACAGAAAAGAGTTGTATGACCGCTCAAAATACCATATGGAGCCACATCCTAAAAATCTCTATTTACATCTGCCGGGACAACTTTCTGGTATTTGAAGCTGCTGTAATGGAGAGAAGCCACCCTATCTCCTCTTCGTGCCTCCGTGCTGCGGCAAAGCAGAAAGCAAAACGCACCCAAACTCCTAAAATGCGAGAGCGAGCGGGGGGTTTAGGTTCCGTACGTGCGCAAGAGCTCAACCCCCCCCCCCTCGCCCCGTTTTGTCGACCTCGTAACCGCTCCAGATTACGCCCATCTATGCACACTGCAAGCACACAGGGGGCCGCTGGAAGAACATCTGTCGGGGCATTGGCAGGACGCGTGTTCGGAGAGAACCGAAGGGACCGGCTAGCCCACCTGAGTCTTGCCCAGCAGCCCGTAGGCAGCCTGCAGGCGACTGTAGTGTGACCGGTCGAAGCTGGAGCAGGTGCGCGACAGGGCCACGTCCAGCTGCTCCTCCGTCATCTCCAGGGTCTCCTGCAGCTTCGAGCTCAGCTCGCTGCGGGGGGCACACGGGGCACACTCGCTGCCACACTCTTCCCAGACATCTCCCTTCTAAAAGAGCCAAATGCATTTCGTCGTAAAAACCCAGGAAACTTGGCTGCTCAGTTCTCACACTCTGCCTGGCTGTTCAACTGAATGCTGGCAGTTTAAACAAATTTTCTGGGACGTCACAGTCTTCAGACGACTAGGGAAATTTCGGGGATCTTCTTGCATTTCCAAGCACAAAGATAAATGCGCCAGTGCCCCTTGGATTGCACTGTTCGACAAGGAAGCGGCCTTTATGAGTATCTTCGGCGCGTGTCTGTGACAGCTAGTGGCTGTGTTTTTCATGTTCTGGTTTTACCTCAGTACGCATTTCTTCACAATAAATCAGTTGGAAGTCGGCGCTCTGTCTGTGTAGTACCACGTCTTTGTGCTCTTGGTTGCTTCCGACACCGTTTACTTTTCATAACCATGTTTAACCAACTCGGAAAACTTTCCACCCTGCTGAATTCAATAAAGTTTCCCTCATAACTGGTCTCAACGCTCCATGAGCCACATTTCGACTTATTTGAGAATAAAGGGCACACTAAAAATAGGAATCCTTTAAACATTACGCAAAAAGAACTTTAGAAAATTATCTCCAATACCCTATTACGGTAAAAATCTTGAACCTCAAAAGAGGATCAAGATTAGTGTCCTGTGCCATAACTATTCCATATCGTCCTCATCGGATCTACCATTCCCATTAGTCGGTGCCTTGTGCAAATACGCCAAGGTTCTTATGCACTTTGATTATGCCTGGCGAAATTTCCGGACACAATTATTTTGTAATGTCATCATTAGCGACATATTCAATTTAAAAATAGTGTATGTGCAATCATCCACCCAGATTGTGACACAGGCTCCGAGTGGAGACCACCAGTAAGCAAGCAATGTCTGCCGATTCCGTTCTGAGTATCCCGTTTCTCCCCACCAGAAGGGAGAAATGGGACGAATCATGGAGCGTACATAATCATTTTTGTAGGAGATTTCTCAAGCTGTTGTCTTTCAGTGCTGCACACATTCTGTGCATGATACATTTCTAGGTACCATTGTAACTCAGCAACTTGTTTCTTTCTAGCGATTATGCTGTCAAAATATATAGACCGGCACGCTGTTTACAAACAAGCGCGCGTTTGCCCACACTGGGTGTGGGCACTGCGCGTGCGCAGAAACCGAATTCGCGTGAAGTGAAGCGTCTGCGCATGCGCAGTGCTGTCGACAACGCCACCGCAGCTGCGTGACGTCAGGGCCGCGTGTTGGTCTATATACTGTCCCATTTCCCCCCTCTCTTTCTTACCCTAGAAAGCAAAAGAAAACTGAAATACATATTTAGCTAGTGACAAGTGGTCAAGGCACCTAGTACTAATGGAGCGGGAGACAGGAGCGGAGGAAGGTTTGCCCACCTGATGCACTGGTAGTGCTTGAAGGTGCTAGCAGCCCTGTGGCACGCCAGGCCAAGCTGGATGGCCCCCGGATAGTCTTGCTCCTGAGAGACGTGCAGAGCCTCAACGGGGGCCCAGTTTCCCCCCTTCCTTCCACTGGCTCGTGCCAACGATGCAACTCGGTCCACCAACAAGCTCTCTGTCCCGTAAGCTCTCATTTTCGAGAGAGTGCGCTTCAAAACTGCATTCTCTGGAGCAGCTACAGCAAAGCCAGATGCGCTTTAAAACTTGCCCGTGGAGTTGTCGTAACAGCCATCTCCAAAACCGTGACACTTTGAAAGACAGGAGGTGAACCACTGGGGGGAGAGGGGGGCATTGAGAGTGGAAGCAACGTTTATGGACAGTTCCGTGGCCGTGTTGATCTAGTAACGTTAATCTGTGCCCTTAGGCACAACACGAAGTTTCCTGGCACGGCAGCTAGTACTCCGCCACGCCAGTTTCGACAGCTCTCTTAACTGGCTTGCTTCGGAACCTTCCTTGGGCAGTACCCGATGAGCTGCACACAGTATCATTTTAGGAAGCACCGAGAGTTGCAAAACAGTTGCGCTCGTCAAACAGTGGACTATGTACAACGCAACCGCTCCTTCTGTATCATAAATAGAAGACGAGTGACCGGCAGAACGGGATTTAAAAATATAAAGTAATCCCCCGTTCAGATTGTATTCTTGCTGGTGGTTGTCGCACTTAGAAAAAGGTGCGAGTACACTAACATATCTACGTCGATCCTGTCGGACTTACCTCTAGAAGTTCCCGAAGTCTCGTGTCCGTTTCTTGCTAAAAAAGAAGATTGCACCGATTGATGAGTGGAGAGAAGTACTCGGCAAGTAACTGGCACAAAATAAGACGCACATATGGCTGACTCAAACATGACGTGCAGCATAAAAAAAAAAAAAGGAACTATGCGAGTTTACGTTCCTCGGACATTTGGGCCAACAGTTCCTCGATGCAGTGGAGCCCACCCATAAAAAAGGACCTAAAATAAACCCGTCATAACAGACACATTTAGAGAAGCTAGGCAGCTTCTAACGATGTTTCCAATCTGTGAGTGCCTCTCCACTTATCCGCAGATAAAACGAGTGCAGTTAGCAAGACAGCAATCAAGTTTTTTGTAACCCTCTAGCACAAATTCTTGAGGCTACTGTCAAAGCCCTAGAAGATTGCAAAGTGATGCTGCATAGAATAATCTAGAGGACTTAATGCCCATTCACGCATACACCGCAGCACTAAGTGCCATAGACAAGGCGCTACATCGGGGCTCAGATACATGTGAGCCCGCCTTTTTTTGCCTACACACACGATGCAGCACTAACTTGGCGATGATTTTCCATTATTTCGGTGCCGAGATGCACGTGCGAAGCGGGCTTTATATGGTGTCCAGAACGAGTCTTCAACTGGCGTGTTTACCGCCTCCTAAACAGTGGTTCCTCAAATACGACGTCGCAGAAGTGTCCCATTGTCGCCGGCCGCGACCCCGGCGGTGTCGCAGCAGTGGTCATGAACGTAGCAGACGCCCGGACTGCTGCAGGTAGCTCTAGAGCTTGGAAGTCCACCGAAGTTTCAACAGCCAGGGCGCCGCGACAACGTCAACACTCGCATTCTTTCGTGCCTTTTTTTTTAGTATTGCTACGTCAAATTTTTAGGACCGCGACATCTGAAAGGTTGACACTCCGGCTTTTGTGGCAACGTTTATTGCCACTCCGAGACCACTTTTTAACGGCGAAATGGGACGCCGCACACGCCGGTCGAAGACGCGGTAGTGAAAGCCTTGGGAGGCGGCGGTGGCAAGCGATCCGCAGACTCTTACCAGGGCCTTGATGAGGTGCAGCGACTTGAGCAAGGTCTGCAGCTGCTGCCGCCGCCGACAAGCCGCCAGCAGGCCCAGGCTGGCCGCCGTCAGGTTCTCCCGCGTGCACGCCAGGCTCCTGGGGACATGAGGCGCGCGTGAAGTGCCGCGACGATTCCCGACGGGTCTAAGAGAAGGCTTTGGGGGTTGCTTGAACGCTGTACGCCAATCACTCTGCACCCACCCGTCCTCCGTAACGGACTCCGGGCCCCAAGCATACCGCAATAAATAAGTAAACAAGTGTTAGTATGTTCTGATTCAGAGTTCCAATGCTTTCCAGAATTAAATTCCGAGGATGAGAGCTCGTCATTCGAAGGAGAAGTTCCGTAAAGTACCCCCGGTTAGGAATCTGAAGCTGCTGGAATGTCACGGAAGCGAATGCACCAAAATGAAACCGAATGAAAAAAAACGTGACATCTTTTCGAATTCAATATTTTAATTTGATGCTTCTTTTCTTGAACAGCTCGCAAGCATTGTACATGCTCCCGCTAGATAATTAGAAAAAAACCTAACCTACGCATTGACCCTTTCTTTATGCTATTCCTTCGCCAAACAAAACCAGACACCCAAAACCAGACGCACTTGTACCCCCCTGCCCCCCCCCCCCTAGTTACGCCACTGTCTGGAACGCGCCCGACGCTTCCCGTCACTCGCACGCCACCTAAAATACGATAGTCCGGATGTTTGCCACAAGCGTCGGAGGTAAGTCTTCACGTCGAAGGGGTCGCCCTTGCCTCGGCCCGGACTCTCCTGCTCTTTAGGAGGATGCGTTTCGTGCGATCTTCCCAGCACCCCTCCTTTCTCCCTCCCCTCCCTCCCATCTCTCCGGGGAAAAGAACTCGACCGTCAAAGGGTCAATCAAAATGTTTGAAAACCCTAGCAATATGTTTTGGGTTATTCGAGGTTCGACTAAGTAATGCGCATTCTCTCCGTCTTCCAATACTCTCTAGAAAAATATTCTTTCATTCGCATTTGTAGCAACTGCTCCAGCTGCAAAGTCGGTGCCCACGCTCTGCGAATCTTAGATCTGGGCTGCCAAAAACTGCCAAAATGTTTACACCTCGATGTTCTACCCACACGGAACGTGGCATTAGTAAGCACCTCGGAAAATTTGTTGGCAACATCCGAGCTTAGGAATCGGGAAGATGAGAGATCTTTTTCTAAGGTCCCAACGGGCACCTGAATCGTGGCGCTTGGAACGCGTCTCCGACTGCTGTGTTTAGCGCGTCCTAAGAAGTGGCCCCTTCATTTTTACCCGATGACGTCGTACAAATGTCGCGCTGTCGCCAGCCACGATCTGGGCGGTATTGCAGCAGTGGCGGCGGACGTAGCAGACGCCCGTTCTGCCGCAGGTCGCACGACACTCCGGCTCCCACAATGTCATTGGCTGCCGCCCGGGGACCAGCTTCGATGCGAGATGGGACGCTAAACACACCAATCGAAGACGCCTTCCGGGCACCGTACCCATGCTGACCTGCGTCCCCGGATGCAGACGGAGTGGGCGTCATCCAGGCTGTCCTGCAGCTCCGTGACCCTCTGCAGCTCCAGGGTGTACCAGGACTGGTTCTGCAGGATCAGGTCCGACACCCGCTTGGACACCTGCGCGCGGGATGGGAGCGTCCGACACACCCTTACCCAGTTCGGTCCGCGACGCGCGTCACACAGCCAGCTGCGGAGCTCTACTCTCCACGGCCGGAAGAGGAGTGGGCCCCGCTTCGTTCCACGCCGGCTTTTGTCGATCGTGAAGCCTCCCACTTTGTGCCCAAACCGTGCCGTTCGGCCGAGTATCGCTCCGAGTGACTACTTTAGAAACAGCCACCGAGCGCACAAAACAATCGATAGCTCGAGTCTGGAACCAGCGACGTAACTAGATATGACGGCGCCCATGGCAAATGAAATTTCGCGCCCCTCATAGCCCATGGCGAATGAAATTTCGCGCCCCTCGCGTAGCCCCGCTGCCGTTTTTTTCCATAGGGCACATGTTGGGTGGACTCGGCTCGGCGCCCCCTCCCAAGTGGTGCCCGGGGCACTTGTACCCCCCTGCCCCCCCCCCCCCATAGTTACGCCACTGTCTGGAACGCGCCCGACGCTTCCCGTCACTCGCACGCCACCTAAAATACGATAGTCCGGATGTTTGCCACAAGCGTCGGAGGTAAGTCTTCACGTCGAAGGGGTCGCCCTTGCCTCGGCCCGGACTCTCCTGCTCTTTAGGAGGATGCTTCGTGCGATCTTCCCAGCACCCCTCCTTTCTCCCTCCCCTCCCCCTCCCCTCCCCTCCCCTCCCCTCTCCCCCCCCCCCAAAGGAAAAAGCGTGGCTCACCACCGCCAGCTGCTTGCGGAGAACCTTGTTCACCACTTGGATGGCAGCCAGGTCCAGCTCCTCGGGAAGCCTCTGGAGAGCGTAGCGGAAGTGGGCTTTCCGATGACAGGAGAGGACACCCGAGACTCTGCCAACGATCCGACCGCCATCCTCACCTTGAGCTCATGCTGGCTGGAGTCAAACTCCCCTTCTCCGGAGCAGTAGACGGCCTCGATGCATGCCAGCACTTCCTCCTCCTCCTCAGGATTGGGCACCAGCGTTGTCTCGTCGCTAGGCTGCGGTGGAAGCCATCTTGTGCCGTTCACCCAGCTTGCACTCACCAAGCACAACTAGAACGCACTCACCAAGCACAACTAGAACCCCTCTAGGGTCACACTGATTACTACAGAAAGATTGACTTCTACATTAGAGTGGCCTTCTTATAATACAAGCACTGGCTTAAACATGGGGTGGTTTAACTGTCATGCCCACAAAAAAGCCCCCGACGCAGGAAAATTGAAAGGTTATGTTTTTATTTTAGATTTACGGTGTGCCAAATGACATACCAACCTCATTCAAATTAACTCAAATCCATGCAACGTAAAAGAGAACGATATAGACAGAGAAAGCCTCGGATGACCCGTTGGGCACGCAAAGGAGGGTCACGACTTTAGAAACAAACAACTCGTCCTATTTTCCCGCTTTTCGGTTCTGTCTGGAATTAGCGAGGAAGTAAATGCCGGAGAATGCTCCTCAAGATTGCCGGGATCCGGCCAAGAAACCGGTGCCCACCTTCAGCCTGGGCACAGACGCCTGGGGGCTACTGGAGGCACACTCGGAAGCGCCGCTCTGCTGCGACGGCAGGGACCCCTTTAAAGAAGAGGCAGGCAGTGGTCAGGGCCGGCAGTGCATGCCAGTAACCAAGGTCCACCGAGACTGTCCAAACGAGGCACAAAGGTGGCAGGTGCCAGTCTGAAGAACTCAAAGCAGGAACTTTCGTAAAGTTACGCACTGACAGCCGACATATTGCCGGGCATCAAACCATATCTTAGTAAACCATCACAGGCCAGGACTGGCCAGCGAAGGTTTACTGTGACCAAGTGAGTTTGTGTCCACTTGTAACTGCTAACAATGAGAGAACGCACTGGCACTCCGGCATCTTATATCAGGTCGTCCTCGAGTAATGATAATCTAGAGTTAATCCCGAAACACGGACAAGCGCCCAAAACGCCAGATAAAAAAAAAAAAAAATGTGTTTGGTTCGAGCAGATTGAGCGTCCTGTAGCAGACGCTAGCCAGCTCGCGTCCTCTGCCGGCACGGAGGCACTGCGCCTGGTTAACCCCCTCGTAAAACATTGCACAGGTCGTGTAACCACGTAATCCGGTGCCCGGAGAGAAGATGAGGGAGGGGAGTTTGCCAGTGTCTGCAACGGGTGATTTATCGGTGGGACTGAAATGACAGCGATCAAACCGTCTGATCTCGTGCAGCAATGAGGGTTGCTTCCAGAGCCAACGTTCGCCTGCTCGCGCACAACAGCTCTGCCGGACGAAACTGACTCACCTGCCTTCCCACGAAGGACCGTAGCTTTTTCGCGATATCCATCGTGCGCTTATACCCTGTACAAATCGTTCACCGGCACGCGAGCCATGGGAATATTCCAAACGGAACATAACACAGCTACACAAACCGCCATGCTTGGTCACGTGATAGCTGCCCAACTTCTGGACGTACGCTTGTACTGCTTGTACCCCTCTGTTGTACCAATATTCTAGGTGGTATTGGTTGTACCCCACAGAGTTAACTCTAGTACCCCAAAGCCTTGTTGTACCACTGTTGTATCCAAGGTCGTGCTTGTACAAAAGTGGGTGAAGACCTCGTTGTTAAAGACATTTGAATTCGCGATTGGTTTCAGTTAGAACATAAACCAAAGGTAAAGCTGTTTGAATGGATGGATAAAAGTAAATGGCTATACCCTTTATAATGGGCGCTAGATGCGCCACCTAGCTTAAGTCAATAAAAGACGTGGGAATATTTTTATATTTTTATATCACTCAAGCTATGTTCCAAATCTCTTGCCCAAATGGATCCGAGTTACTGTGCCGGGCCCTGTCACGTGAACACACAGATTGAAAAACGCTGGACGCGGGTAGGTCTCAGAACGCCAAGGTTCAAAACCCTTACCCTGGAGTAAGATCGAGTAAATGGACCTTTTTCACATACCGACGGCACCAGGCGGTGGCTGCACGAACTAAAAATCGAGGAAGTGACCTACCTGCGCTACCAATCGATAGTGGGGGAGCTACGCTACCAGTTTCTTCGCTCTCTGAGCAGCGGCGCGTGCCCAAGGCGACTCTAAAGAGGGGGATCTGTGGCGTCCACCCAAACATCATGTTTTTCTTTCCGTCCACTTTCTTTTTTTGTGTAACACAATTATATATGTTGCAATTACGTGTTCTACTTGCTGATCCACAGCCTCCTTCCGAATTTCCTCGATTTCTAGTGCCGACTTCCGCCGCTTGGCATCGAGTGCTCGCGCGTGCGCAGAACGCTTCTCGAAAAAGGTCCATTGCGGTTTTGCGGCAAAAAAAAAGGCAAATTGCGACTTTGCAAGCGTTGCACAGCCTGGCGGCAGTGTGCTGAAGACACGTTTTCTACTCGTTCGTCGCAATTCGCCGAAGAAGTTCTTTAAAACCCTGTGTAAGCTGTGAGACTGGCCGTTGAGAACATAGAAATTTTTTACGGAAGCGCAATGCAGCAGGAAAAAGACACAACTTATCAAAAGCAGGTTTCGCCGGTCTCGCGGCGGGATCAAAGCTTCCTTGGCACCATGGGCGTACCAACCGGGGGGGCAAGGGGGGCGCTTGCCCCCTCGATCAGTTCTCAGAGTGGGGGGGGGGGAAGGCATGTGTTTTGCCCCCCCCCTGAAACAGCCGCCACTGGGCAGGGCAAACACTGGCCGGCGGCGCCCAAGGAATAGACCTTATTTAGAGTTCCTGTCATGGGCGTCCGCAGAACTTTTTCCAGGGGGGTGCACACTGGGGGGGGGGGGGGGGGGGATGTTGGCGATGTTGGCTATTTTCAGCACATTTCCACTTTACTCTCTACCTGCTTTCACGGCTGCGCCCTGGATTTGGGGCTACAAACCACTGATCTCTGTGACAATTGCTAAATCGCGCTTCCCGCTCCCGCGAGTGAAGCCACCGGACGGCCATCTTGCATGTCGAAACATCGCGTTTTTGGAGCGTTGCGGAGGCTGGCGACAGCGTGCTGAAGACACATTTTCTACTCCTTCGTCATCATTTGCCGAAGAAGTTCTTTAAAACCATCTGTAAGCCGTGATACTTGCCATTGAGAACACGTGGAAATTTTTACAGAAGCGCAATGTCTCAGAAAGAAGGCACAAGGCGTCGAAAGCAAGTTTCGCCGGTCTCGCGACAAAATCAACTTCCTTGCACTTTTTTTTTTTTTTTTGCCTTTTAAATTGCCGTTTTCTCAATAGCCATTTTCAAATTCCAGATACTAAATAGCATTTTGGGAACAGTAGATCCATAGTATTCAGAAAATGTAGTTAGTTGGTTTGTGTTACTAAAAAAACCGCCAGAGTCCCTTTAACTGGTGTGGGTGCAACACCCCCCCCCCTCTGCACCCCCGTCGAAATTCCAAGGGGGGGCAACTGCCCCCCCTTGCACCCCTCTGCGGACGCCCATGGTTCCTGTATATAGCTACCTACGGTAGCAGAGTTGCGCATTCAGCCTCGGCGGGTGGCCGTAGCGCCGGCTTTCCTGCACGCCTTGGATGCTTTGTTCCTCACGTGAGTAAATTTGGCGAATAGCGGCGCCGCGCGCGCCGCCGCGCATGGAAACCAGGAGAGGAGGAGAAGGAGGGCGAAAGCAGGGGAACATACACCGGGGCGCGAGCAACGTCGGCGGAGCGACCGTAAAGGTGGCTTTCTTGCACGGCGCCGGATGCTTTGCTCCTCACGTGATGCATCTCGGCGAATAGCGGCGTGGCGGCGCGGGGAAAACAAATGCGCAACTCTGGCTCCCGTAACCTTATTCAGATTTGCCCGCCATCTGTCGGACGTGGCGCCAACCTTCCTTCCGACGCCATCTTTGAGGCGACTGGCAAAGCGCTGTGGCCGTTTGCGGCGTGTGAAAGCGACGCGCAGCGACCGCACGACTGCTCTGTTCCGCTACGTATTCAACGAGGAAATAAAATGAAAAACAACCGATGTAACGATTCGAATCGTACTGTTTTCTTTTCGAGTTAAAGGTATTATAGCCAACGTTGGAATAGCCGTAGCGCTCTCCTGTACTATTCATGCTGCAAAAAAGAGCACATGCGCGTTAGAGTTGTGTGGTTCTCCAGGGCTCCGAAACTTTTTCTTAATAAATGACACTTTCCACACTGGCATGAAGGGCTCATGATATTTGCATGTAACATCAGCGAGCATCTATTATTTTATGTGACTTTTTGGGAGCTCGATGTCAGCAAGCATCGTAGCTTCGCTCGCGCAGAGGAACGGCGAGGTCCAGTCAACATCACTCAGATAGACTGTTTTGCGCTTGTTTTTTTTTTTTTTTTTTTTCTAAAGTAGGTATTTTACGCCCGATTGAAAGCTGATGCAAAGTGCAGAAGAGCTAGGCAACGTAGCAACTTCGTTTCGCACATGAATGATGAAGACAACGGTGCTTAAAAGCAAAGGTGAACGCCCGCTTACTTCACGATGTATCATTATTATCACGCGACTTTCAGATTTCGAGAAACATTTTCGAGATGTAGTCGAATTCATTAAAGCGGGCTATTGACTGCTAACCTGGACCTGTTGGCGAGTTGAACAGTCGCGCTTGCTCGCTTCCCAACAGATCGGGTTCGCGCTGCGGGAGAAGCCTTGCTTATTTGTTGCCAATACTGCAAGCGACCACTTTTATGAGCACTGGTCATATTCTATTGCGGGTAAGCACGAAATTTAACTCTATATGACCGCGCTACCAGCAGGAGCACATTAACATGTCGCTTACGTTTATTAATGCATTTTCTCTCAAGGGGTCAAAAAGTATGTATGCGCAAGTACCGAATTTATTTGTTAGTATTATTATTATCATTATAAAAGGAAAACGTTCAGGCTCTCCGTAAAATAGTGTTTGTTTCTTTGTTTGTTTTTTTAATACGTCATATTCCGCGTACTTGCACCGCGGGGACACTCCGGTCATTTCCTTTTACGATTTTGTGCCTCGCATATGCTTGTGAGTATGCTAGTGTAGATCTTCAGCGTAGCTTTTATTTTTCACCTGCAATAAAAAATACTACTATCGTAAATTCGTGCTGTATCACACGCACTCCTTATAATGATGTTTTGAGCTACCATTCGGTGATCTCCCCAAGGAACTGAATAAACTTCTATGTAATAAACTTAATTCCATGCTTTTTTGTGTGTGTCCGTGTGTGGAATTATAGTTTCAATATTCCTAAGGTTAAGACTACAGGGAACCGAGATTAGACGTTCAACGCCACCATCATAGAACTCTGCTATTAGGGTCTGCACACGCTGGGTCAAGGCGCACTGGCTGAAGAACTAACCCGCAGCCGCAAATGCAAAAAAAAAAAAAAAAAAAAACTGTCACACAGTAGTTGATAGCCCTGCTAAATATATGATACAAATCCTCCTTGTGCGAACAGGCATAATCAGGTGATCAGGCAAGTTAACGCACGATTCTAAAACAGGTGCGCGTGAGTCGGCCTGCTCTGGTGCTGGGATGAAGCTCATTTTGATAAAAAGAGATTCTTAGAGAAACCTCTGAAAACAAACTTGAGCTTAATATTCTTAGCTTATTCTCGAGCGGCCAACACCATCAATATACAAACGAAAAAAAAAAAAAAATAACGTGCACGAACGCAACGCGGGGAGAGGGGTTCGTACTGCGGCGGGCGGCGGGCGGCGGGGTCGGTGGCGAAGCCTCAAAGATGGCGCCGAGCCTCTGATAATACCCGTGGCCGCCGAGAGATGGCGCTAATAATGAATAAGGTCTATACCAAGGGCACCGCCCCCCCCCCCCCCCCTCCCCGGCTCTGGGGGGGGGGCTGGTCAATTGCCCTCTCACTCAAAAACAAGTTGGTACGCCACTGCTTGGCACGCCGAAGCGCTGCGTCTCTGTGCGCACATGCCTTCGCACGCTTGGATATCGATCAAAAATCGGCGCCGCGTTAAAGCTTTTTGCCGCGCGACGCCGATTTGGAAGCAGGCCATCCCCAGGATGTAACTGTTAGAGTTGTGCTCAAGGTGTTGAGAAGCTTTAGTTCGGCTCCTGTGAAAAAACCGGTTGTGTCGACAAATGTTGTTACTAAAATCCTACGCGAAAATTTGTGGAACCAGTTGGAATCTCAACTGGTCCAAACGGGGACTAACTGGCCCCAATTGGTCCTAACTGGGATTGAACTGGGACCAATGGGGGTCCAACTGGGACCTGCTGGCAGGCCAACTGGTACCAGCTAATGGGCCAACAGGACCATAGCCAGTTGGAAGTCAGCTGGTCTGGCTATTCCAACCAGGGGAACAAAACTGAGCTAACTGGGACCAGCTGGTGCCAACTGGTCGAAGCCATTCCCAGTTGGGGATGAGTGGGTCGATCTCACCATTCCCAGTTGGGGACCACGTAGGGTTCAACTGGGACCAGTTAAAGCTTGAACACGGTGGCGCGTGCTCGGCCGCATCTGCTATTCTCGACGCCGACGAACATGGCAGTGCCTCGAGCATCTACATCGTCGGCAGCCGCAGCCTCGGCAGAAAAGCGAAACCTGCCCGTCCACGCAAATACACTGCAGACAAACTAAGAGAGCGGAATAACGCGGCGTAACGAGCGAGAAAGCAGGCAGCGAAATGATACACGGCGGTCGCTAGGCTGGCGGAACGAGCAGCGGCGCAACGCGGTAGGAGACAGAACAAAGCCTTTTGAAAGCGTGAGGCCCAAGCAGATCGCAATTCAAAGCGTCTCAGGCGGCAAGAGGACGAGGCCCTCCGACAACCCGCGGCGGAAGCAATACGTCGCAGGTGGCATGCTTTCGCATTCACCACTTATAATAAGTGCTTAGGTCCTCGGACTTTTTTGTTTCCTCTTATTCCATCTGCTTTGCTTCATCATTGCCACAGCAGGACAGATTGTTGTCACTTCAGATACTACTGTGTCCTCCTCAGCATAGGCCTTTGTGAATTGGCTTGTCAATGCACGCTTCAGTGGCTCAGTATTTCGGTAAGACAAAAGAAGGTCGACAATGGCGGCACAATCTGGCAGTCACATGTCACCGTTGAGATAACAATAACGAATCACCACGCTGCGTCCGAAAGCAAGCAATCACGCCATATTGCGGTACCGCTATGGTGAGCGCGGGAAATATTGAATGTTGGTTACGGATGGCATAACCTTCATTTGTTGTTTTCTCATTACATAGCTTGCAAGTGTGGCCATTGCTGGGTACTGTCGGTTATATCTATACTTACCGATTCCTTCCAACTACAATTTCTGCGGTGTGAAACTAACACAACGAACCGAATGCTCGCGGTCCATAAAATACTGGCATAGCCGCGAATGACGTCACATGCAAGCTATGTATAGCCGTTTTGAATTTACTCGTACGAAAATGTCAGATCGGAGCGGTTCCAGTTCGGACCCGCGCGGTTCTAAACTTGTGGACAGTTCCGATCCGCGCGATTCAGGGTGTAACCAGTCGGATCCAGTGAGACGCAACGCACTGGAATCGCACGGTGATGGGTATTTCCGATCCGTTCCTCTTGTTCCAGTAGGGTCTGCTCCCAGCCAGCGGGCGTGCACACGCGCGACTGGAGGAGGGGGGGGTCGGCGGGGAACTTCCGTGGTCCCTCGCAGGTCACGTGTTAGGGACAGGCGCATCCACTACGCAGGCGCTGCGAGCGGGCGTTTTCCGCGCGCGTGCCTCGGTTTGTTTGTTGCAGTCGGCGGCAGCACTCCGAGAGTTTAGGTTCTCCGCTCTCGTCGGACTGTCGGCCGGCACTCGCCCGGCGGCGACGTTCGCGCTGCGGGCGCACGGATACTGACGCGCCCATCGTTGCCCTGGATGGATATATCCACTGACCTTGGCTTTGAAGCTTCATGTAGTATGAAGCTGCCGACCCATTGCACTTTGGCTCGGCATCTGGATGCGCTTGGCGCTGGTGTGCTTGGTGACAATACTTGGACAACTCGGATATCGCTTTCCCGCCGGAACTTCCCGATGCACGTACTCAACACTGGATACTGTGCTTGTGCGTGCTGTGTGTGTGTTCCGTGCACCGTGTTTGGTGACGACGCCTGGACGACTCTGTGCACCGCCGGAATTACCGCTGCGCTCACCACTGGACTCTACAAAAGTATTTCGCGCAATGCCCTTAGCCGTTAAAAGCGAGAGATCGTCACGATTTCAGACCCAGTCCACCTGGGTCTGAAATCGCGACAATCTTTCGGTTGTAACGGCTAAGGGCATAGCACGAAATTCTTTTGTAGAGTCTAATGGTGACCGCAGCAGGAATTCCGGCGGTGCACCGCTTGAATCTGAAATTGGGGCACCAGTTTGTATCCCGCCTGGAACCGCACAGTTCCAGGCGGGATACAAACTGTTGCCCCAATTTTGGGTCCAGGCGGAACCGGAATTTTTCATCCCGGCCTGTACCTGACATTTTCGTATGGGGAGACAAGCTGGAAAGAGTAAACCTTTTTCAGGAATATCGGTTCTAAAATAAATGGCTTTGGTGCCCTCTTTCTCATCCTTCTGGCAACAGCAGAGAGGGAAGATGGATGATCCACAATGGGTACAAATAAAGAAAGATCCATTGGTGGATCTTTAGGGAACGTGTTAGCATGACTCCTGGGAAACGCCACACTCACCCCTTTCTCGAAAATGCTAATGACCCCTTCAATTTTGTTTTGGCTTTGTTTTGTTTCCACTTTTTGGCTTCGTTACGGGGTCAGTGTTAGCGTTTTTCCAAAGGGGGACGTGTATGTCCGTACGAAAATGTCAGATACAGGCTGGAATGAAAAATTCCGGTTCCGCCTGGATCTGAAATTGGGGCACCAGTGTGAATCCCGCTTGGAACCGCGCAGTTCCAGACTCACTGGTGCCCCAATTTCAGATCCAGGCGGAACCGGCTGGTTCCAGTGGTTTTGGAGAGCCACTGGTACTGTGTGATACCAACCGAGATACAAACCGGTGCCCCAATTTCAGACCCAGGCGGTGCGCCGCTGGAATTCCCGCTGCGCTCACCACTGGACTCTACAAAAGTATTTCATGCGATGCCCTTAGCCGTTACAAGCGAGAGGTGGAGATTTCAGACCTAGGCAGAACAGCCTGGGTCTGAAATCACGACGAAGCGAGAGATCGTCGGAGAGCGGGAGTTCCCCGCCGACCCCCCCCCCTCCCCTCTAGTCACGCATGTGCGCGCCCTCTGGCTGGGAGCAGACCCTACTGGAACCAATGGGAACGGATCGGATCCACCCATCACCGTGCGGTTTCAATGCTGGATCACTGGATCAGACTGGTTACACCCAGAACCACGTGGTGCCAGATCGGATCCGCACTGATCTGAACTGTTTACAAGTTTGGAACCGCGTGGCTCCGCGAAGATCCGAAGTGGAACCTCTCCGATCTGACATTTTCGTTCGGGTGGCGTTTCTCAAGGGCCATGCTAACACATTCCTCAAAGATCCACCAACGGATCTTGCTTCAATTTTTCGTTGCTGTCTAGAATGTCTTCCTCGTGCCTGATCAGGCAGCAAAGTACACGCTCTCTCTTGAAGTTGATTACGTCAGTAAACAGGGTAGCTGTGGTAGCGCAGTATCGCGGTCTCCTTTTAGGCTACGAGACGCTCAATGTCTAGCTCGACTGGCTTCATTTCGGCCAGCCGAGCTAGGCGCTGCTTCCGCTCCTGTCTAGTTCGCCCGTTTTGCACGCTTAGCAGTGGTATCAACTGCCTGACTCTGCTCACCGGTTTCGGCAGCCCGTCTTCTTTTGCCGTCTACTTGGACCAGCGCTAGTACTTGGTTCACACTCCATTTTGTAGCAGAAACCAAGGCATATGCACTCCACACACCTGCAAGTTGAGACTCGCCCCAGCATCCGCGTGCGCATTGACTTCCGCCCTATGACGTCGCCTCCCTCTCGCTTCGCCGCACGCGTACATGGCTTGCATGTGACGTAATCCGAGAACGCTCCGGTGGCCACCAGAAAAGAGGGGAGGAGCTCCCCTCTCACCAGGACCCTCTTTTTTGACTCTAAGATATGCCGAGACGTCTCTATTCTCCCAGATTATCACTCAAAATTCTAACAAAAGCAGTTCTTCTCTCACTCTTTAATGGTGGTCAAAAGTATGCAATGTGACGTCAGTGCAAGCCATGTCTTCCGCCCTGTGACATTGCATCCCTCTTGCCTTTGTCTCTCACTGCTCTCCTCGTCTTTACATGGCGCGTTTCCCTTTCCACTGTTTTGTCCACAGACGGACGCCATCAGCTTTTCCCTGTCATGTGGGCACAAATGCTAACGCATTAAAACAACGTTTCCAGAGCCGTGTCTAGGTCACGGTGTCTCAATGGGCCTACAGAATGTAGCCAACGTTTTTGGTGGCGAACTGGTGGCAGAGACCTGGCGAGCGCCTTTTCTAGTCACTCAAAATAGAACCCAACCGTGCGTCCAGGTGGCAGCACCTATTTGGAAAAAGTTGGATTCAAAGAGCAACTGACACTTTTATTTCAAGGAAGAATTCACTAAACGCATGTCTTTACAACCTTTAAAAAAAAAAAAATCCTTTTGGTAAATATTAGCAATGTAAAAAGAACATGCAAGAAATTAGCGTCAGGGTGGAGGCAACCTGGTGAATATTAGGCATGTCTAATTAACCTGAAGCTGGGGTAGAGAGGAAACTCGAAAACGTAGAAGAGACAGAAAATAGACAGGACGACGTCTTAAACTCAGCTAACTCGTTTATTCAGTCCACCTCCTCATATTGGCGGCGTGCGCAAACTACAGGGGGCGCTTCTGTAGTATAATCATCATCGTTTGTGACGTCACGGGTAGGACAGACGCGCAGATCTTGGATCTTTCAGCTGGTCAGCTCGCTTCATGCGCTGTTTGGTTAACGCGCGGCAAAGCCTCTTTCACGTGTTGTGTTTATTTGGTGAAGTGATATTTCCAGCAGGACATTTTAGCAAAGCTTGAAACCGTGGCACCCATAGTCGTGCTAACAAACACTTTCGGCGCTGAGGTGTCGAAGCGCTGTGATGGTGGTGTGCTGCACTCTACCTCACTACAAAAAGCCGGATGATGAAAATAGAATATCCAGCACTCTACCCCACCATATCTACCACGGCATATAAGGTGAATTTTTTATTACGATTCAATTCGGACAAAATAGAACTGAGAAAGGAATTTCTCATCAAATTTAAAATAGGAAACGGGAATTTGAGAACCTTTCACGTGTGTGGTAAACACTTCAATGAAAGCGACTCCGTGTATGCTGTTGAATCTAATGTGCTTTGTGAGTGCTGGTGTCTTATTAGTTTCAAGTTGATTCCTTTTTGAATTTTGTAAACCAGTAAGCAAATATTTCCTCAAAATAACTGGCAGGAAGAAGCGGTGGCTGGCTTCCGGAATCGTTTCAATTGAATCCCCGTTTATTCACCCGGTCGACGCGAAACGTGCGAGACCCCCTCGCGATCGAAGTTTTAATTTTAGTAATTCGGTGACACTTCAGCCTCCCAAAAACTGAAGTATACACCTGCTATGAATTACTACTGTTTGTATGTTTAATTTTGAGGACCCAAATGCGCATAAAGCGTGATGCGCTTCTCAGCGAGCGCTTTTCAATTTGTAAACATTCTTAGTAAAAAGTAGATAGAACAAATTAATCAATTGCCTGAATTTGCCAGGCCATGTTCAACAATTTAAGAAGTTATGAAAACTTCTGCTTTCTTCCAAGCAGGAGTCGCGTTGTGACAAACTTCTTTATCACGTATTCGATGCGCGAGCAGCTAAGCGTCAGTTTCTGACAAACATTTGCTCGTCAGCAACTGCTGAGTCTCACTTGAATAGAAGCGTTGGTATAGGTAAGTTCAAATTAGGTAAAACAAGTGTGCGGTGCTTTGCGACGCAACTGTGCGCGCGTGCACAGCTGACAGCACGTCATTTACTCTGGTGAATGCAAAACATTTTTTCACAGGAGCCTCCACAGGTCCGAAGAAAACAAGAACCAGACAGGCCGTGAATAGCCCTGACACACGCCGCGCAAGCTGCGATATGAATCTCCAGGCTTGTGTTTGAACATTTGAAAGATTTTTCATATAAAAAGCAACTTCGAGGCACTATTATTCCTTAGATAGATCACTAACAAAAATGTCAGACATGTTTCTTAAATTAATAAACCGTTTTTAATCGGCATAGATGCGAACTAACATAGCCACTGCGTGCTTTGACGTAATGCGTCGTCTGCTCGCATCCTACCAGCTCCGTCACAGGAGGGCGCCCGCGAGGTGACGCCACCAAAACATCTCGTCGCCAATCTCAAGGTTATCTCCACCAACACAGAAGGAAGCGCCACAGTCTCCATCACATAATGCAAGAATGTGGACAACCTTACAGGTCGGCACGATAAGGCAACATCCATTCAAACTTGAACAAAAGGACATCTATTCTAAACACAGTTAGCACTTCTGACCCAAAAAACGCCCTCTCCACCTACCACCAAAAAAATTAATATATATATATATATATATATATATATATATATATATATACAGGGTGTTTTTTTTTAAGCTTAACAGATTTGTTTAAAAAAAGCCGTGAAAGTTACACTTATGCCGCTTGTGGAGGGGAGTTATACGGCCAGGGGGACAGATTATAGGGGGCTAATCGTAACGATCAGTCAGCTACTAATTACTTAAAATTCGTTAATTAACTTTTTAATGAATGAAAATAGACATATAGTTCCAATTAGAAATTTGCTCAGCGTCGTCGAAAACCCCTAAATCAGTAATTTTCAGAAAGACTTTGAGCGCGTGAGAAGCGTAGTAGTGAACTGAAGTTACCGCTCGTGGAGCAGGTACAAAGCTAGAGGTTGCGATAAGGCGCCCGCGCGATTTTTCCGTCTCTTATCTAGCCCCAGCCTTGTACCTGCTCCACAAGTGGTACCTTTAGTGCACTACTACGCTTCTCACGCGCTCAAAGTCTTTCTGGAAATGACTGATTTAGGGGTTTTCGATGACGCTGAGCAAGTTTCTAATTGGAACCATATGTCTATTTTCATTAATTAAAAAGTTAATTAACGAATTTTAATTAATTAGCCGACTGATCATTACGATTAGCCTCCTATAATATGTCCCCCTGGCCGTATAACTCGCCTCCACAAGCTGCAAAAGTGTAACTTTCACGGCTTTTTTAAAACAAATCTGTTAAGCTTAAAAAAAAACACCCTGTATATACATATATTTATAACCTAAACAATTTTTGAGTCAACACGCGTCAAAAAAAAAAAAAAAAGTGTTTTACGTACACTTCTTTTGGACGATCACAGCCAGAATCGTAAAACATACTTTTCTTTTTTGTAGTAAATGAAGAGGGCGTTTTTTGAGTCAGAAGTGCTAACTGTGTTTAGAATACAAGGGGGAGATATCCTTTTCATAAAGCTTCAGTGGATGTTGCCTTATCACGCCGACCTGTAAGGATGTCTGCATTCTTGCATTGTGTGATGGAGATAGTGGTGCCTGAACTTAGTCCTTCCGTGTTGGCTGAGAGGACTTTGAGATTGAGACTATATAAGGAGGTGGACTGAATAAACAAGTTAGCTTGGTGCGAGACGTCATCCTCTCTATTTTCTGTCTCATCTACGTTTTGATGTTTCCTCTCTACCCCAGTCAGGTTAATTCAACACGGTTAATGCAAGAAATCCTGGCATTTTGAATGACACCCCTGTAACAACTCCTTGTAGAAACATTCTAGATACTTTTATATGCCCAAATCAATGCGTTCATGTAAACTTTCGCTCCCGTTCTATGCCCCAGCTTGCGGTTACCGTTGCCTTTTTCGCTGATAGCATAAATAAGTTTCATGTAAAGCACAAAAGCTAGCTACCAATTGAATTGGTTCCTTAATAAACTGCTTTTTCAGCAGAAGAAAAATAAACTCTGTGCAGAGTACTAGACATAAATCTGAACAGTAGACACAATTCACAAAGGGCAGGATATTGCAGGCTCACAGCTTAAAAGCAGATCAAGAAGGAATTTCAGTCCTTAAAAAAATGATCACATTTGCATGAAAGAAAGCACAGCTGTAAAGGAAACATTTGGGATCTCCTGATGTCTGATGCCAGGTTTAATAAATAGGTTTTTGCACTATGTAGCCACTGACTACATGAAAGCATACAAACATCTTCGAGACTTTATTCCAAATTTCATAAATGTCACAAGCAGTACAATGACTGAGACGCTGAAAGTGGACCCACCGAGTTTCAAATTAGTGACCGCACTGAGCCATCGCAAGCAAAAAGACATTTTCTTGATTCATCAACACATTTGCTCCTGAATTTTCTTAAAAAAATTACAAAATCGACCACTCTGTCTTATCTCAGATGGGACTGAAGTGGACACACATTTACTTATGGGAGTGCTGATCAAAAGCTAAAAGACTGAAATAAAACTCGCATTTACACATATATTATTGCAAATTATTTGTCACATAACAGATAGCTTACAATACACCGTCAACAAAAGTGCTAGACTGACAGCACGCCAAACAAGTAATAGGCAGGTGCTTTTCACCTGTTCAAATACATTGGAAAGTGACGACCAAGAAAGCTCTAACACGTAGGATTCTTTATGACCAGAAGTGCAAACAAAAGGACAGTGTCCAAATCATTCCGCAGGCCGTTGCACTTCCAGTGCAGCAGAGTAAGCACTTGCGGCCGCTCAAAGCAGCACACACCAAACCGATGGACGTGGACAGTCACATTTAAAAACGCTACACGAGAATGCCATGTCAGCTGACCCTAAACTCTCTACCGATGTACAACATTCCAGCACAGGTATCCGAACCGACCCAGCTACTGCGACAACATGTCGCACAACTCAAGCTAGGCAAAAATCATAACAGCAAAACGTTTAGTTTGTTCACTCTTGGAACTTGACCGTTTGCATGGTGCTCAGGTCGGCGTTATGGGTTCGCGCCGAGCGTATGTAGAGTCACATCCTCGGGGTAATTGCTTGTATGTACAGTAACAGCATTTGGCCTGGAGTGCAGCAACACAGACTGTACAGTCGTAGCAAAGGCTTGGCCGGTGGCAGCATTGCAAATGGGAGGCCGAGGGAAAAGCTTTTGAAGGCACTAGCATTGCGGCACGACACTGGCCCTGAGAAGGCACGCACCCCGGTCCTGCAGTGTTTCACGCTACAGGTCCATTTCTTCCATGGTGCGGGAGAGCCGCACGTTTTCCTGCTTGCGACGCTGACTCCTGCGGACCGCATCCGCTCGCCGATAAGGTTCGTTTTTGAGACCTTGCGAAAAAACAATGACAAAATAAATTAAACGGTTCTTTAATTGCACATTAGGCCAGGCTGTAAACAGCCACCACTACATCGTTTGTCAATTTCCTAAGAGGAGGCAGCCTGGTGAAAACTAGAGTACCGCATTTACTCGAGTAATCAATGCACTGTTTATGGCCCCCGCGCCTTTCTTCCCATGGGGTACGCATACAGTCAACTATTGCACTCCACAAAAGAAATGTAGCGAATAAAGCAAAATAAAAAAAATTATTTTCTGCAAAAAGAAAATGTTCTGTGCAGCTAGCACATTCAAGTAAGGATAATATCTCTGTCTTATAAGACGCCAAGCTTTTTTTGCCGATCAAGCCGATTGTCTTTCTGCATGCTCCGTGGGGGAAGAGGACGTATAGACTTTGTTCATAGACACCGCAACGAGAGCTCGAGTAAATACGGTAAGCTATGTCATGCAACTCAACTTACTTTCACATGTAGTTAACTTTGAAACCTCAGCGTAGAGTAGCGTACGCATTGGCAGCTAGAAAAGTGCTCCTAGCGTTGGCAGTGTCACGATAAGTGATGAGGACAGAGAGAGACTCACCCAGAAGTATATCCTCAAGTGCTCCGTTATAGACCTCGTCCTGCTTTAACAGGCGCTTCTCATTCACCATTCGAGTTTTGTTTTTCAGCTCATTTATCACAGCATCCTGAGCAAGAAAGAAAACAGGACTTCAGTCATGGTCTAGTCACACACTGCAACTTCTTTGAACAAAGTGGGAAGAAACATGCAGAGATCTTTCTTGTAAGGAACAAGCGTGAAATGATCAATAAAGCAAAGAAATCTGTATTTTTGTTTAGTGCAATTGTATATAGAGCGCAACACATCACATTATTTGCCCTGAAGGGGGTTTGGCAACAGATCCTGCCTCAAGAGTACTTCGGCCTAATCACTCCAATCGTTGCACCAAGATTTTTTATATGTATAAGCAGTTTGTCCAAAGGCAGCGAAAATTAGTTGCCAAAAAGACTGGACCATGCAGAGCTAGAAAAGTATCTTGTGACTGCCATATTGTTGGATTGCACTTCGTGGGTTCTGATGCAATCTTACCTATTGAAAACAATGTATATGTACTCCTTTCACGAGACTTTTGCAGTCGAAAATGATTGCGAAAACATTATTGTGTCAATATATTACCAAGACATGGGGCTCCTAGACCAGTTTACTCCAAATCACCAAGTTTGTTCTTATGAGACACTTGAAAATCTGGTATTTCAACAAAATTCATAAATCATTAAAAAAACAAATGTACAGTCATTTCCAGTAATTCTCAAAGGTGAGAATCGAGCATTATATTTTTTTTTTCTCTCCAAGAAATGAATTTTTATGAGGCCTCATAACTAGCTCCAGTTAACTGTCAATAGTAGGGTTGTGCGAATATTCAAAATTTCTAGTAGCAGTTTCGAATATTATGCTATTCGATATTCGCTTCAAGAAGAACTGCACTATTTGCATTTTCCGAAGTGTCAATTGCAGCGAGTTAGCCCCCTTGAGTGCGCTTCTTACCGAGCACTGGTGCACTGCGGATAAGCAATACTGCAGAAGCGAGCTCCGCGGGTGTTGCTTCTCTGCATTACACCGGTGCTCGGTAAGAAGTGCACTGGATGGAGTAACTCACCGTGATAAACACTTGGAAAAGTCTGAATATCGCAATTGCGTGCTTGGAAGAAAAGCATACATGCAAAGCGGGATGGTGCATGCGTGCCGGCTGTTTTTGAAAATAAATGGAAACTTTGTGAATGTCTATATATCTAAGTTGTAGTAAAAGTTTCAAAACTAAACTGACTGTTGTGCAAGAGTATATGTTAGGCAGAGATGCCCTTACAACCTGCGTTCATCATGCACAATTTTTTTTTTTAACTCGAGATGAAAGAAAGAGTATTTTATATATCAATATTTGTAAATTCACTCAATTGGGTATAGTTGGCCATCTCTACAGAATTCCTTTATGTCAAATCCGTCATTTACTTGCCATCCCAAGACATCAGACCTTCTGAGGTCACAGTTCATAAATATACCTAGACAAACTTAGCTTATAAATGAACAAGTGCAAAACTTCACGACTTTAGCTGGGTTTTCGTCTAAGCATGATGCAACGGTAGTGA
The DNA here is from genome assembly GCA_013358835.2 of Ixodes persulcatus. NCBI lineage: Eukaryota > Metazoa > Arthropoda > Arachnida > Ixodida > Ixodidae > Ixodes > Ixodes persulcatus. Next base: position 62,804 of record JABSTQ010009934.1, read on the forward strand.
AAGGCATGGAAAACATATTTGATGTTCGAATCGAAAGTATTCGGCCAAAACCTCTATTCGCTTCGAATTCGCTTTGAACTCAAAATCCACTATTCACACACGACTAGTCAATAGATTACAGAAAGATCTTGACTGAACTGAGGGTATGAAAAGACATCCAAATGCTGTTTCTCAAGTACTAAAAGAGCCCACACCAGCAATGTTTGAAAGAAGTTAGTGGTAAACCAGCCAATCAAGCAAAATCTAGCACTTCAAAAGGGGACTCTATTTTCTTCTAAACTGTGTCTTGCCTTTATTGAAAAACTCACTTTATACAGAAAATGTACATTAAAAGCATTCCGAAACACCATACAGGTTCAGGCCATTCACAGCGTGCCACGGTTAAGATGCAGCATTCAGTCAGTACAATTAATAAAAGGTGGCAGGCAAGAATGCACCCTAAAGGTTCTTCTATGCAACATGTCCCGCTGCATATGACGGCAATTAAAAATGTTTCGGTGCTGCATTTGGCTCCTACACACCGCTGTGTAAAAACTTGGCTACTGCATGCAAATTAGCATTCCAGTTTATGTTACACATACAGAAACTAGGCATGCAAAGTACAGGCAGTGAGTACCTAACCTTGACACTTAGCTGAAAATAATATGTAGAGCTACCATTCTTTTATTTTGTAATAAAAAACATTCCATCGAGCATGGGAGGTGCACTATTACATATACTCTGCAACAAATCTTTTTCCTGGTTCTGACAGGAGTATTGTTAACTCCTTGTGACTCAAACATACAAAACACAAATAGAACAAAAGAGAAAGCCAATTGCTATCTAAACAAACAAAACAAAAAAGAAAGAAAGATGCAAGAAAGGGTAAGATATTTCAACATTTATTTGGCTAAAAATGGCACTCTGAAGCTACATCCTATACTAGAATCACATCATCTACAACTAAAGAGAGTCAATATTTTTGTAGCCACGTAACTATCGTCGTTGCTTACACCTAGCAACAAACCACAATAAAGATTCTGGAGAACGTCTTTGATAAGTGCCTACCCCCTGTTAAAACACAAGAATAGCTAACAATATCAAATACCAACTGCTTTTATGCTTATTCAGTAAAGCTCAGAGTATTATGAAACAAATACAGAGTGAACACATGCAATGGTTTTCAGGTGACTGAAGACTACAAGATTACTATAACATCTGTATCACAGAGCTGCTAGACGGCTGCAGTAGTCGAAAACATATAAATTGTGCGTTACACACGAATGACTGGCCTCAACATGACTAACATAAAACTCAACGAGTCTAGACAAAGAAATGTGGCACAACTTGCTCGTTTGCATACCAGGGAGGTACCATACATTACAACAAAATAACAACACCGGTCGATTTCGTAGCTCCCGAGAAAGAAGCAAATGCGCGAAGGGTTTCAAGCAGGTCAAGCGTGCGGTTGCATCACGGGATGCACAGGCTTTCGCAGGAAGAGGTATGTGGAGGGTGCTGATCTTGTTACCTGGGAATTCTTCTTCGAGTTGAGGATATTCTTTTTTTGTATCGACTCTTGGGGCTTCTTGAGCGCTTCCTTAGCGGCTACTTCCATCTTCCTCCTAGTTTCATTCTCCTGTTCAGCTTGCTGGCAAAAGAAGACAAAACAAGGTTGTACAGCGTGTCCCCTTAAAAAATGTGGCGTTTCTTTCGCAGCAAAAATGAACTATGCGTCGCTGAACGCTCATTATGATGTAGCCCTAGTGGTCCGAACAAGATGATAAGGTTTCAGAGCTAATTGTTATCTTATTCAAAAGTTCTAAACAATTTTCTGAAATTTTCAAGGGGAAAATGGCGGCCAATGGACATCTTATAATTGATGGAGCTAAATGGTGCCAGTTACCAAAAACTGGCGAAAACGGGTCCCATTTTCCAATTAAAATTTTCAGAAAATTTGCTCTAACTTTTGACTGAGATGACGGTTTGTTCTGAAGTTTTGGCATCTGGTTTCGAATGCCACATTTGGGCAGAGAATGAGCATTCAATAATGCACAGCAGAGTGGGCTAGCGCACACCAGCTCGGAGCACGTGGAGCGAAAGCTCGCACTGCAGAACCCAGAGATCCTGGGTTCAATCCCCACCCGTTTCGATCTGGATAAGCATCGTACCGGCGTGCGGTCGTGTGTCACTACTGCGTGGCGCACGCTAAAGACCCCAGGCTAGCAGTTGTACTGCACTGGCTAAACTGCTCATCTACGGCGAGTGACTAGTCGCAACTTTGAAATGGCTGACCAACTACACGCTGTCTAAATATTCACACAACCCCAATTATTATTATAATAATGCATAGTTTATTTTTGCTGCAAAAAAACTTTTTTTTTGGGGGGGGGGGGGGAGGGGACATTTTGTACAGTGCAGCAAGGCAAACAAGCTTGAAGACAACCTTCCGAACAGCCATAGTCAAAATCTTTGTTCTGGCTGCTTATCTAGAAAACCTCTGATCCAAACAGTTACACAGGTACTTTACCAAAGCTGATCAAGTGCTATATTTAAAAGCTGCTGAATGCAATTTATCCTACCCTTAATGCCACAAAAGCTAGTGCTATAAGACATCTTGAAGTGGTGCTCATGAATATTGTCAGAGACTCCAGAGAGAACAACACTTTTTTACCACTTACCTTGAATGCTTTGATGAAGCGAACAAACATAGCAAAGAAGGTGTTCGTAGCAACGCTCCGCGCACTTTCTCCAAAGTACTCTACACAGTCTGCGTAGCTCTCCTGAAATGAAAGAAAACATTCCCAAGTAATCAGTTATCTTCCATCCATATACTGCATAAATTACACTATTCGTTCCTAGTGCATAAATCCACAGAAACCAAACTTTATAAACGTGAATGTGCAATCATGTCAATGCCGTCTAACATCAACAAATGTTTACGACCACTCCTTATTGGGTCGGTGGAATGACGCCAAAATGAAAGGATTTATTTTCTTTTTCCTAACCTGGGCAGTCTTGATGTCCTGCTGGAGCCTCTTGAGCTTGTCCTCAGACTGACTGAGGAAATCCTGGAGCACGGCTGCGTCTTTGGAGTCCTTGCGCAGAGCAAGTTCTCGCTTGCACAACTCCATACCTTTCTCCAACTCATGGCTGTCCGTCAGGATGTTCTCGAGCGTCACTGCACCACAAAATAGGGTCACACCATGTACGATACAATGGACGAGAAAAGCTGCTACAGTCAAAACTCGATCGAACAAAGTCGAGGGCAGCTGCAAATTACTTCGTTAAATCGGGAACTTTGTAAAATCGAGTCATTTTTTGGTCTTAAAGGGGCCCTGCAATCCTATTTAAACGTCTACCTTTTTTGCGGCTTCCACCCCTCTTGTGGTTCGGGCAACCCAACTGGCACGGAGAGAGTAACTAAATATCAGTGCATCACATTTTAACCAGACAATGCAGAAACCTCCTCCTCCTACTGGGGCGCCCCGTGGCGTCGAACGTGCGCGGCATGTGACGAAATCGTGACGTTTTTGGTCCCGACGTCAGTCGAGGGGAGAGAGCTGCCCCATTCCCAGGCAGCTGCTCTCCTCGGCTTCACATCCTTTCCTCGTCTTCCCCTCCCTCCCCACATTCCTCAGTCACCGCGGCAAGGGGAATCTTCCGGCGCGGGAAAAAGGGGGGGACAGAGGACCAAGGACGTCATGAAGGAGGTTATTTTTTGCTTGCTTTTGTAATTTTAATATGCCAATAACTTCTAAAATAAAGCGAATTTCGAGAAAAGAAAAAGTTCACTGAGTTACTACTTTCAGTGCGCTCAGATTCGGTGCAAATTAAAAAAACAGTACAAAAGGCGTTGCAGGGCCCCTTTAACGCAGCGGTATCATGAGAACTACCATGGTATCTATTTTATGTGTTTACGCACTGAAATTTTTAACGATCGTTGGAAAGGTCTACGAAGGTGTCAAACTGCATGTGTGTGCTAAAAGGAAAAAAAAAAAAAGAAAACCTCAGAGCTCAGGGGAGATTTATTTTTTAGCGAAGAAACTCATTTGTGTCTAGCAAATTTGACTTTTCCAGGTTTTCCCTGACAATTTCAGGTGAAATTCCCTGACCACTATAGAGGCAGTTAAACATATAAGACAATTACAACACAAGGCATTGAGCATTGAGCACAGTGAGGATCATTTTGCACGGGCTTAATCCAACTTGCATATTCCGAAATATTCGGGTTTGTACAGTCCAGATTAAACGCGCACTTTCTTGTTGCCGACATTGTCAGGGAAGAGGCCACTTCCGGAAACACGATAAAAACACGACACTCAACAACACGTCAAGAACCGAATTGCAGAATGGCGGCCAGATGCACACTTTCGGCTTCAGGCTTGGATTGGGGTCTGCGGCTTTCCCATTTCTTACTGAATCTAGTAGCTCTAACTGGATCTAGCCTAGTGTCGCGCACTCAATCCAATCCAATCCAATTCAAGGCTTGGACTGGGTTTGGTGGCTGTTCCCTCTGCATCAGGTAGCACACTCTACATCGCGTGAGCAGAGCCTGCGCTAAGCTCTAAGCAGAATTTATTGCCTATTTTTCTGCCCCCAAGTCCTCAAGTCTTTGCTCAGGGCACTTGATGACGTTTCTGGCTCATTTTCCCTGACTGCGCTCGCTTTTTGACAATATCCTTGACAATTCCACAATTTATTCAGGTAATTAAAATTTCCCTGACGATTCCCGGTTTTCCCAGTCGCTAGACACCCTGTGACATTAGCTTCGCCTGCGTGCGCTTTGTCAGGAGTGGACGTACGAACTTCTCGTAGCTAGCGAGCGCATTCAACGCGTCCTCCATTCCTCATGAGCCCCAGCAAACTGCCTCAACAGGTCGATAGCATCCATTAGCAGAATTGGAGCGGGCACAGGCGCTTCGGCAGTTTCCGGATTGTCAGCGTCTTCAGACTCGTTTCGTGCACCGGAGACCAGCTGCACGATCTCGTCATCATCTAACACCTCCATCTTGTCGATGTCCGCGTCGGCACGCGCGCACATAGGCTGTGAAGCTCTCATCTTCTGCCACCTCATCTAGCCAGCGAAGGTCTTCCAGGAGCTGGGTGTGGCCTCTTCCTGATCGTCTTGAAGGACTGCAGGGCCCAATGCAGCCTCAGCAATGGACGTCACGATACCGGCATTCTTGAAGCAATTTATGATGATCAAGGTCCTGGTTACTTTCCACGCTGCTGCCACCATCTCAATCGCCATAAAGACGCCAGTCTTCATTTCGCGTCTCATTTCCAGGTTCATCAGTAGCTTGTCAATCACACGCCGCTTGATGATGCCCTGGTCCAGGGGCTGAAGGACCGAGTCTGCATTGGGGGGGAAGTAGCGCAGCTGCACAATCTTCAACTGAAGCTCCAGAATGTGGTGTGCAGTACAGTTATCTAACAAAAAGCACACCTTCCTTTTCTGCTGGCGAATGTCATCGCCAAACTCTGTCAGCCACTTGGAGAAAATCACGCGACTCATCCAGGCTTTAATGTTTGCGACATACTCTGCGGAAAGTTTCTTGGCCCCTTTAAAGCACCATGGCGTCTCGCTTTTCCCAATGATAAGCGGGACACACTTGTCGCTCCCATCCATGTCAACACAGAGCAAGATAGTAAGCCTTTGCTTGCTCCGTTTTCCGCCGTGGCAAGGCTCCCCTTTTTGCACGAGCGATATCTTTGGTAGCATCTGGTAGAACAGCCAGCTTTCGTTTGTGTTGTGCATGTCCTCGGGGGCATAACTTCCAAGAATGCCCAGCACGTTCACCTGACAACCAGTCATCAGTTCCGACTTTGTTAACACTGGCTGACTCCCCGCTCAACACTTTTCCTACAATGCCGTAGCATTCTTGAAGCCGCGACAGCAGTACTTATTTATTGCTAATCGGACTATATTACTTGGCCTTCAATTTATTAAGGCGAAAGCCTTACTTGTCCCATTGAGCGAAGAATCTGAATAAATGGCCATAAAAACGCTATTGTGCGGCACACACTGCTCAATGGGCGACCCTACTTGTCCCATTATCTTGGTGTCATCGTTGCGGTCATTCTAGAAGCCGTCCTAGACCTCTAGGACGACCTTACTTGTCACATTATGTGAAAAACAAGCGGCGTCGGCATTGTTGTGACCAAAAGATGGCCATAAAGATAAGTCATCAAGCGTCATCAGCATGATGTCATTAAGCGTCATCATACATTATCAGCGTGTTGTCATTGCCGGAGTGCCGTGTGCAAACATTGCGCTTTGGACTTCATCTCTGCTTGCTGTGTGCTTCGTGCGACGAACTGTGAGGCTACCGCGTCTACATCTACGTCCTCGACATTGGCAGAAGCGTCTACATCTACAGCGGCTACCGCAGGTAAACATGGCCGCCCACGCAAATACGCCACAGGCTCCTTAAGTGTCCTTTAGGCATCAGTCTCGGTGTCGTTCTCGATGTCATCCTTGAGGTCGTTCTTGATGTCGTCTTAGAAGTCATCCTAGACGTAGTCTTGACGTCGTCCTAGAAGTCGTCCTCTAGGCGTCGTTCTCGACATTGTCCTTAAAGTCGTTCTAGAGGTCATCCTAGAAGTCGTCCTTGACTGGCTTTCGCCTTCCTACACATAATAAGTCTTAAGTGTACTATTGTAATTGTTTTTCATTGCCTGCATGCACAAGGAATTGCTGATCCAGTGCTACTGCATAGTTCTTGCAGTCTCTCTTGGTTTTCCACATGTCCTTCGTTCGTTTGGCACAGACATCCCCTATGCTGGAAAGCGCCGACGCCGTGTTCACGCTAACGGTGTCCGATAGTGCACATAAATACATGTATGAAGCCGTTTTAGCACCGTTTTTAATACCATGAATTTGAAATAAAAATGCTGTAACTGACCAATTATTTCGTCTGTATGACCAATGTTCCAATCTACCTAGTATGTACAAATTATTTGTCATATTTGCTCTTACAATCAAGCGCAGGAAGAAAATGCACTCGCTTTTTCTCATAGAACTTTAAACTGGAACTGTCTTTTTCTCATAGAAATGCATTACCGGAAGTCAATTTCTGACTGGTTGCTGTGTGCTTCGATTTGCCACAGCACACTAGCACCAGTTGAACCTCTAGAGTATATTGTAATAACTCTATGGGCGTACGTGACTCAAGTAGAAAACAAGCAAAAAAGTGGGAAAGAAAGTGGAAACGTTGCCCTCCTCTGTAGACGTGGGGTAGCACCACATGTGCCTGTCAGGATGCAAACAACTGTTGAAAGTCGTAAATACCCCCCAGCCCCCCTAAAAAAAAAATAAAAAGATGTGCTTGGATAGTCAAAACAAATTCTGGCAAATGACGGCCGGTTTTAAATACAGACCGACAAGCTGCCTGCTATAAAAATAAAAGGCTTGTGCTGGTCGAAAACCGGACAGGTGGCAATTCTACTCTCTGTCCTTAGCAGCACTAACGAACCAGCTGCCCAAATGCGTGGATCACTAACCTGAGCATGCTCGTTCAACAAATCTCAGTTCCTGGTCGAACGTCATGAGGTCGGGGAACTTTGTATTCACTGTCTCCACGATGTAGTGCAGCAGGGAGATCTTCCTGTCTGCCGTTTTCGTGTCTGCCAACTGTAAGCAAATCAACATTGAAGGGGCGGTGCAACAATTTTTGTACTTTGTGCAAATACCACTTAGAACAAATCCCCAAGATTTATGATCAATGAAACACAGGCTTGCTTCTCTCCCCATGGAATAAATGTCGCAGAAAAAATTAAAGAAAAATAATCGGCATTCACTCCCTCAACTTGCAGCCAGAACAAGCAGCCACGTGATCTGGAGCCGATTATATGCCGCCATTGTTGATCATAACCACTTGATGAGGCTGGCAAAGCACAGGACACGTGCTGAGTTCCAGACATTGCTAGGGTTCGGCTATTGTTGTCATTGCCGCGATCGGACAAGAGCCACTACTCGAATGTTTGCCGAGCTATTGATTATCACGAGCCCAGATCAACTGCTCACGCAGTGCAAGGGTCCAATCTATGATCCGCATTCAAATACCGTCACTGGGGGATACTGTGACCCCCACGCTACGTCATTAAGTTTTGCAAAGAAGAGATTGAAAGGAAACGGTTGCCTTTACCCTTGAAATTATACCGCAACAAAGAAGTTGCTTGGTCAATGGCATTGCGTGCGAGTATATTTGGGTCCCAACAGTGTCAGTAAACTCGTGTAAAATGAAAAACACTCCAATTGAATATCGTTGCACCGCCCCTTTAACGACTGCGTAGGTTCTCCTTCCAATAAACTGAGTGCAATTCATTGACAGTTTCGAAACTATGTGGCAGTTTAGGTGGCATACACTGGTGGGCTCCACAAAAGCTTGGGCATTAGAAAAAAGTTCCTACATTCTGTAAACTTGTCCCAGGATGAACATAAGGAACGTCACTGAATCGGCACACAAAGTTTGTCAGAAACTGGCCAGTTCACATTCAATAAATAACCACCTACTCGAACAACCACCATATTTACTCGCATAATGAATGCACCCCCGCACCCCCCACAACGGGTACCAATATTTTGACTTTTTTTTCCCCCTCCCGTAATGAACAGCACCTCCAACTTTTGGCTCCGTGTGTCTCGAATTGCGTCTTAGCTAGCCACCAAGCCCACCAAGCCAATTTTCATTTGCCACCAAGCGGTTAAGCCAAGTCAAGTCAAGCCAAGCCGCTCTCAAAATGGCTGCAAGTGTGTAGTTGCAGAAGTGATCAATCGTGAAACCAAGCGGCGTGCACACTTGACAAAGCTTGGGTCGAGGAATTGCACAGCCCCGGACATTCTTCGCCTATCGGATGCGTCTGTGGTCCGCTTTTGGACAGTAAAATCGTGAATGTTAGGCTTAAGAACGGTCGCGCTGCTCTCCGTGCTGAGTGAGGTTCGTAGGGCGCTTTTCCTTCAGCAAAAGGGACGCCGAAAGCGCCCTAAAAAGGTTAGCAATTTATAAAGCATGGTTACTGTGCAGCGCCCCGACCAGCCGTGGGTGCGTCTCCATCAGTGGAGACAAGCCACAGTACCTTGCTGTGTCATATTGACGCCTAATATGACATTTGCACGAAGTGTGTAAATGCAAAAATTTTACCCCGTGTAATGAACGCACCCCCCAAACATGTGTCAATTTTTTGGGAAAAAGAGTGTTTTCATTATGCGAGTAAATACCATACCATATCAACAATATACAAGCGAAAAGAAGACAACTTAAAACACATCTAAACAAAGCTGCACAGAATGAATCCCACGACCAACCATGTCAAGACTCTGAAGCTTGAACCCGTAGGCAGGACCCCTTTTGGAGCTGTTCATGTAGTTTCCGAACGCAAGGATGACCTGGAACAAGCAACATCACAGCACACGTCAATCCTAGCCAGAAGAATGTAGACGGCAATGATCAGCAGACAAAATGCTAGCTTGCTTAGAATAAAAACAAAATGACAAAACCTGAAGTCCTTCTAGATTTGAAGACAAATGTAGCTGACAAAAAGATGTGTGAAGCAGTAATGGCACCAAGCTTTGCAATTAGAGGAGAAAGCAACCAAAAAATATGTGCAGGAACAATCTTTTCTTTTCTGATATCATGAAGCATGAATGGTTACTATAAAAACATTGTGAAAGACATGCTCTTCCTCTGGCTTTGTGGCTTATCACAACTGCAATGTTGGAAAGCAAAACTATTAAGGTCTTTCACTGCCATACTAGTAAAAGTAGGAGGTTGGTTGTACTTTAATTGTATACCCTTCATTAAGCACAAATATTTAGAGAACAATTTACAGTGACCATATATAGAAGAGCCCTAAATTATACATACCATACTTCACAGTATTTAAAATTTCTTTGTTGTGACAGGCATTTCTGAGACTCATCATATTTTGTGAAGTATGGAATTTGCAAATTTATATAACTTCTCCAAGAACTAACAGACCTTACATATTAGGGTGTCTTAAACTCAATATACTTTAGATTCTTGGACCTAGTAGCCGGTCACCAAACAAGTTACCACTCAGTGACTATTAACACTCCTTCAATTACCTCAAGGAGCTTTCGAAGTCGCTTCGAGTTTTTGATTGCCCTCGATGCTGCTGTTATTGCATGAACTTGCTGAAAAACAAAGCAAAATATAATGTCAGCAAAACAAGTTTCAAACCAGTAGAAATACACTCAACACCAAAACTCTGTTGCTTGTAGAATGATAGTTTCATACAGTCATTATGAATCATTTGCTAAGGAGTGGGATTGAGCAATCACCCGTAACGAAAAATTCCCCAGAAAACAAAAAGATGACAAATTCATAAAACCATCTTAATAACCATGACCATAGTGCTTACCGGCGTAATGACTTGAATGTTTTCCGCAAATGCAGCAATGTAGCTCATGATGTTGAGCTTCTGTGATAGCCTTTCAATCTTGGTCAGCTGTAAAAATTAAGAGTAAATCATACTTCTTGTAAAAAATTAAACATGGCAAAAGAAATGGGAATCTTGATTACAGAAAAAAAAGAAAAGATGTTGCATACCTGAAGCAAAAACTTGTCTTCGTCTGTCAAGGCGTCCACGGACTTCTTCTCCCTCTCATACTCACGGTAGGCCTTTGTCTGCAATAGAGAGTTAGTAATGGCATTCAGTGACTGATCCCTCTTTTGTCATGGTAAGCAAAGAGCCCATCTGATGCCCCAAGTTGTTGCTCACACTTCGCAAGTCTTTATGCTGGTTTCAAAAGAAGGAAAGCAAATGGAATTCATTCCCTCTTAGTGATAATGTTTTGTGGACCTTTCTCTGCAGAAATCAAAATCATCACAATTATAAAAAGAGATATCTTTCGATATGGCTTTGTAAGAATTCAAGACACAGTCCAAGTGGAAGTGCTTGGCTCAATCTGTACAGTATTGCATTGAAAAGTACCACCCTGTAATTTTTCACTTTTATTGGTATAGCCTATTTCTAAGCTAGTCTATTATGAAAAAAAAAAGTCTAGCCTAGAAAATGTGCTCCTACGCAAGTTCACCACAATATTTCACCCCTTTTGGAGAATATATCTTGATTGGATACATACCACAGTTGCACTAGAATAGCATGGTTTAAAATGACAGTTTGTTACATCTTTGGAAGGCTTTGGAACTTAGATGAGGGACCTTGCTCAACAAATTAAACTTAAAAATTCTTTTTTTATTTCCCATGTTTTCAAAGTAGTTTTCTTGTTTTTTTTTTAATAAGCAGAACATTTGAGAGCTGGAACAGTATTGCCTGGTAATAAGTTGCACTTAAAAAAAATTGTACTGACAATACAAAAGAGGATTTCTCTGCACAAACAGATTCTTACAAAAAATGAATCACTGCATCAAGCACCGTCAACAAAAACCCTAACCCTGTGCCCATGTTTCAATTCCCGTAACAATGTTAGCTGCAGCATTGCACCGAGGGGCCGAACTGTACGCATACCTCGGCGTCGTTGGGAACCATCCTGAGGAGGATGTCGACGCAGTCCTGGGAAACCGTCTTGAGATCGAGGTTGTTGACGGCCTTCACCACCACGTCTGTGGCCAGTTCAATCTTTCGCCTCGAGATGGCCATGTTCCGCAGGCGGTTGTGCTCAAGCAGCGTCACTTTCTCGGGGACCTGCATTGCAAAGGGGACTGCGTCAGATTGCCGGCAACCGCAAACAGGGGCACCCTAGGTTCTTAAGAAAGAATAACAGCTTAATTCTTAGTTCGGATATCTGGCCAAAATTTTAAATTCTACGAAATGAGCAGCTACTGGAGGGAGGCAACTGGTCACTGCTGCCAAATAAACGTACAGCTTTAAGTGCTGTGCTCTTGCAAACAAACAAGCTTGTAGAGTGACATTCATGGCCTTGTGCACCTGAGAGCACTGCAGCCAAGCTTGTAAGCTATGGCAAATTTATTGTGCAACTTTTGGTGCCACAAATGTCAAACAAGGATATGTGCTTGCTGTAGAAAATCAGGTGCACATACCTTGAAACGTTTGCTGCTGTTGATGTCATCTCCCCTATCTGGGAAGGCACCTTGGACGCCCAACTTGAACTGCTCCTCAAAGCGTGTGAAGTCAATGACCTGAAGGGTTGAAATACACACAAGGAAAAGTTGGAAGAGTTAGGACTTCTAACCATGGCTCACATATGCAAAACAACAAATGACCCAATTTCTTCCACTTTTTGTGTCCAAATAAGTTGCCAGTAATTAACTATTCTAGAGAAATATGCTTAAATTTCTAAAAGCACAATTTTTATCAAATTTATAATCGTAAAGTAAAACGTTAAAAATAAATATTAAAAAAAAATATTATTATGAAAGAAAACTACTTTTCATTCCATGATTTGTGGTCACACCATAACATGTGATTCTAGTTTCCTTCAGTCACATTTCCATGAAAAAACTGAATAAATAAACATATAAAAGGTTAGCTTTTTTTTTTTTCATTCAACAATTTCTTATTTTTGTTCCCTTACCGCTGGAAGGTTCAGGGAAACGCAAAGAACAAGAAACAGAAAACAATTATGAGCCAACTCTTCATCTTTCATAAACATGCCATAATATCTCAAGATAGCCCACCTGAAATTGAAAGCAAATCAGGTGAAAATAAGAAGTAAGCTAGCTTTAGGTGTGCGATCAAAAGCAGGTGAAAAAAACAAGAAAAGTAGTTTCAAATTGTGTGACTTGCGAAACTTGTGATTGCAAGGAGGGTCGATCAACCAAAGACGACTGTCCTTCCCAGTCAATGGTGTCACTTAGCCACGACGGGCTAAGTGACACCATTTCTGCCGAGGTTACTATTGGCCAGGACCCTGCAATTACTAAAAGTGAGCTATCTTTCTGTGTTTTTTTTGTTTTTTTCAACCGCAAATTGTGACAAATATAGGGGTGGGTTATCTTTCAGAGGTGGGCCATCTCTTGGGATATTACAGTATGCAGAACTACATCATTGAATAGAAAAGATTTGAATTGTTATGTGAAAACTAAAGGAGCAAAAATATTTAAAGAAATCGAAACTGGGGGCGTGTTAAGGGTGGATGGTAGGGTAAACGAGTCATCTTGGCTATCTTGGTTTTAATTTTGTATCTCTAGAACTACTGCGCGTTTTATTGTGAAATTTTATGTATAGAATGGATACACCTTTGGGATTAACTTTCTCTTGCTTTTCTTACTAACATTTTTTTAATATTTTTTGTAACGGAATGTCACATCTTAAGCTGAGTTCCAGTTTTTAATGTACCTTTTCTCAACAACAAAAAATAGAATGTTAATTTAATTTGGCACATACCCTATCTTCTACATGTTACTGGCTTTGAACTGAACCTAAGGAAAATAAGTTTGAACATGCAGCATGCAAGAAAAAAATATTGTTCTTTCTAGTCATGAGTCATTAGAGGGAAACCTTTTTATTTAATTTTTTTAACGTTATTATATAGTGAATTTTTAAAACGTTTAGGTTTAAACTGTTGGTAAGATATTTTACTATAAGCTGTAAAACTTTTAGTGTAATCGGATAAATAGTTTCTTAGTAAAAGTACATCAAATTTCCCGAAATTGCAAAACAGTCATTTTGAGAAAAACATTTTTATGTCTCCACACAATGGTAAACGGCCAGGAAGCGCGGATCTTGGCGCCATATTTACGTGGCTTGCAAAGCTCATCTGCTCTTGCCGCTTTCTGGTTTTGTTCCTCGGACTGCACATAATTTTTTAACACTAAAACTGCAAAATCAATTTTTTGGTTGGTTACCGTCCCCCCTAAAGGGGTACTCTGGCGATTTCTTCATGGTCTCCGATTTTCTTGAAATTTTGCTAAGCTCGCCAACAAACATCGTTAAAATAGAATCCCAAATATTAGGACAAAATATTTGTTTTTTTTTTTCGCGAAGTTATCGAATTTACAGTTTTGGTCCTCACCGTGTTTTTCAAACTGAAAGTCTCTACTGGCAACAACAAAAAGTGACGTCAGTGGAAAGCAGGGGTTCACTCTTTGGACTGTAGAATTAGTTCCCAACTGATTCCAAGCAGTTTCACGGTGTCAAATGAATGCTTTGGAAGCTCGCTCCATTACCCGCGCTCCAGCACGGAACAAATGCTCGGCATATTCTATTTTTTAGACTGCTTGCACTACTGGCAAGCCTGCCCGCCACTGACATCACGGCACTGAAAAATGTGGGCATATTTAAATGTTGTTTTTTGCATCATTTTCATTTGCCGATTTCACAATAACTATTACGAATTTCGCGATACTAAATAGCATACAGGAAAGGGTAAAGGCCGGGGAGTCAGAAAATATGGTTAGTTGAGGTAGCTCAAAAAATCGCCTTTAAAAGAATGGAGCACAATTTTCTGAAAGCCAGGAGCGATGCGTACACTGTACAACTTGTCCTCGTCCAACTCGCTGAACACAGTTCCTCGAACTTGGTTGGGTTTCAGGGCAATCCAGTTGAGTGTTGGGAGCTTGTATTTCGTCTGGAACTTGCGCTTGATTGTCATTGCTGAAAAGACAGAAGCCACATTGAAGTCCGTTTCACGAGTCACAAGAAGCCACGTTTGTTTAAAACTTGTTTAAAATTTGTTATAAAAAAAGAAGAAAAAGGACATTAAAGCATTAACCCTTAAATATGATGTCTTTACATTAGAAGCAGCTCATCTCCTTCTAAGCTACACTCTAGTGACTAGCAATGAGCATTCAGACATATCGCAGCTGGTTGTGAGGATACTGGGAGCAATTTTAAATTTTAGTATCTTTACTGTTTGTCGGGTCGCTGTGACACATTCTAAAGCAGGATTTAAGAGCTCATAAGGTGATCAAAGCGGACACAGACATTTCATGACAATGATTTGACCTTGCTAAGAAATCATTCCATCTATCCATCAATGCATGTCACTTGTGTTAGCTCGCATACACAGTGATCCCGAAGTAGAAAAACTGAACAGGAACATTGGTGCCATGTCTGCTTAGTTCCTCAACTCTGTCCTTGCATTTTTTGTGCTGTTTTTGTGTTGCATTTTTATTGCTTTCTGCATCCCGATAAGAAGTCCTCCTTACTCCTCGCTCCTTAGCAGCAGTGCAAGCCCCAAATTGCACTCACCGTCGGGTGGAGCGAGCATGCTTCCTGGAGGTGGGGGTGGCATCACAAACCCTCCCTTGAGGGAGGGCACCATCGGGGGTGGCACGGGGATGGCGTTGCAGCCCGGCATGGGCGGAGGGGGAGGAGGAGGGGGAGGGGCACTCGCGGGCATCGGAGGAGGGGGAGGGGCAGGAGCAGAGCTGGCCCCGGATGCAGGCGCACCCGGGAGCGAGCTGGCCGTGGAACCTGGAAACAAGAAGAAGCAGCAGAGATTCGTATTGGGCTGTTCACTCCAATCCCCAGTCTCCACGGATTACATATTTATAATCTGTTGCCGCATATATGATTTGCAGGAAGATGGTTCACCTCCGGCATGCGCTCGTTGCCTTACATCATGCTTTGGCTGCGCACGCATCGAGGTGTTATCTAAAGTAGAAAGTATGTACTGGAAGCAGAGCTTGTACTGCAGATCTTATTCTTGCAACAGACAATAGACGTGGAGCGTAGTCAGAGACCTGCAGGTAACTTAAGTAATACAGTCGAACCCAGATATATTGAATTCAAAGGGGATCCTAAATAGTTCGATATATCAATAATTTGATATACAAAAATATTGCCACGCACGTTGGCGAGCAAGAGCGTGCTTGGCCGAGTGATTACCGCGCTTGACTGTCCACGTGGAAGGTGTAGATTCGATTCCAGTTAGCGGACTGCCCTTTTATTTATTCTTTCAACTTGGCCTTCTCGTAAGTTCGAAAACATTCTCGTCTGGTCGAGTTCCGAATGTTTTACGCACCGAAAGTTCTACGCCGAACGATCCAGAAACCCACGAGGGTACATAAGGGATTCCGCAAGGCGAGCGGAGTCAGTTTCGCCCCAGCGTTCGACTCTGCTGTCACGCCGACTTCGACGCCCGCGACGCTCTACTTTCTTCTGTTTCCTTTTTTATTTTCGGGCACAAGTTCGCCCCATTAAACGTTTAGTTTCTTCAGTTATTATCGCCTCATCACTTGTCATTCGTGACAATATGTTAAACTAAGCTCGAGTTTAAATTTTCTGGCGTCTCTGCTAATACCGAAGGTCGCGACAAACGGGAGCTTATCAAATAGAGCATCCAAGAGCCGCTAAATACAGTAGAGAGTAGTTGGCGGCGACCACAAGCACCGCTACGCTTACACGCGCACCTGGCCGGGACCTCCACACAGCATGAGCAAAAAAAATCAAAAATAATTTTTAAGAAATCCTCCGCTTTTTTTTATTTTTTACAGTTCATTGTCTTTTTTTTTTTACAACTGCTCTTTCGCTGCGCGTGTATGCTGGCTTGGCGGTCTGCCAGCCTTGCAACCAACCCAAGCTGTGTGCTCGCCACCGACACAATCGAATCACTGGAAAAGCGACGAGCAGCTGGGCTTCAACGGGCGGCTGGGCTGGCTGGGCTTCGTTCGCTATATCGAGTGTCTCGCCATGGGAGTTTGATAGAAAAAGACAACGCTCCTATAGTATCACGTGTGATTTTCAAGGGGATGTTTGGACTGTTTGATATAAACAATAATTCGAAATACCCGAGTGTGATATAACAGGGCTTGACTAGTTTAAGCTTGTTCAACTTAAATACTTTTATGAATTGCACTTACATTTCTGAGAGTAAAGGCTGGAAGGCTGGTTGACACGCTTGCATTTGACCAAGACTGACTGCTCCGCAACAGGTTTTTAAGCATTTCTGGTCGTAAGCAGCTAGTCGGCTTGGATATGCAAGCTTCAAGGAATGACCCGGTCACACTTACAAATGACTTATATACTCTATTCAAGATAGCATAACCTAAATGCTTTTATGAATAACACTTATATCTATGAGTGTAAATGCTTATTCCTTAACCTTTGGTGGCAGACAAGAATGCATAAGTTGCAGAGAGCATGCGGCACCTTTGGGTAACGTCCCAGTCAGGCTCTCCAGCTCCTGAATCTTGCCCTCGAGGAAACTCTCCCGCTGTCGTTTCTCCTCCTCCTTCTGAGAGACGGCCTTCCGCAGCGTGTTCAACTCTTCGTCTGCTTGCTGCCGGAATTCCTGTGCAGAAAACGTTAGGGCTAATCAGATAGTGAATATCTTTTCTAGAACCTGTGAAATGGAAGATTCTGATGAAACTACGGACTAATTTCTTACCAGTCGACATAGTAAATATCTCAATAAAGCGTTAGAAAAAATTGTACCTACAAAGGTCTCCCTTATACGATGATGCTGGTTTACACCAGTTTTAGTATCCAACAGTATAAAATTGCATGTCTAAGAAGTGTTTCTATAATGTATACAATATTGCGAACATGAAAAAACATGCATTTAGTCACAAATGAAACCACCAAAAACATTTGTTCCACCTCGATAAATATTCAGCACTGTTAATAATGGACTTAAAAACACACCTATAATGTAATGGCTGGAGCGAACAAGATTAAACAACAAAAATAATGTTCCAGTTTGTCCCTTCCTAATGGGTTGTTGGAGCTATCTTCTTTTAACCTACAAATCAAGTAATTACATGCCTGCCAGCATAAAAAAAACTGGCTTTCTAAATATCTAGCAATTTTGCATTTTTAAAGAGTTCCCTCAATCATTAAAATAGTGCATACATAGGTAGCTAAAATGCCTTATAATGGCAACTGATGTTATGCTATCTAGTTGCATTGGGCAACCATGTTACTGTGTAAAACTATAAGCTTTTTTGTCACGCACAACTGTCAATTAAAGTTTGGAGACAGCAAACGATGGAATGAATGTTTTCGTACTGAAAGCTCTTGGTTCTCCTTGTACAGCAGTTCCAGTTGCGTCTCCAGCTCCACTGAAAGTGTAAGATTTGAGATGTAAAAATACTGCAAAGCACTGAGAATGTGCATATAGCGCATTGCAAGGTCTAGAAGTTTGCTAAAAAATAAAAAAATATAGTAAAACTCACCGAGTTTGGCCATTGTTTCATTTTCAAGTTCGTGCGACTGAAAATTAAAGACAAATTATGCATCGTAAAAATCAATGTATACTCTTAATGGCAACAAGACGATATAAGAGAAACAAATGAAGCTCAATATGCAAGCTCGTAAAGGTGCAAAGGGAAAGAACAAACAAGGAAGTTCATGGACGTAGCCAATCCTTTCCTTTTGCGTTCTTTTCCTAGAGCACGGCCAGAAAGCAAAAAATAAGAAAAAGCACGTCCCAACACAAGTTGAGGACAGCTGCCCCTTTGCTCTGAATGAGGGCTCCAGCATATATATGCATAGAGGACATTTGTTATCATAAGAAGAACAAGCTCACCCTTGAGATCTGCTCCTCCAGTTCTGCGACCTGCTCAAGTGCAGCACTCTTGGTCTCCGAGTCCTCCATAAGAGCCTGGACATCAAAGACGTTGTCCAAGTAGGCCGAGATCTGGACCTTGAGCTCCTCGCTCTCGGTCGACCGCAGTCGCTCCAAGTAGTCGTCCAGCCCGAGGAAGGTGAATTCGTACTGAAGGTGCACTCGGAAGTTCATGTCGTCCACGGAGTGCACCACAATGTTGATGAACTGCATGCAGGCCACCTGGGAGAGAGGGCGAGACCACGCAACTTTCAGCATACCCATTTTCTAAATTCTTCATCCCACAAGTCAGTGAAATGGGTTTTTCTTCGTGTCAATTTACGAGTCAAGTTCCATGGCTAGTAATTATAAAGGTGTAAGCTCATAGAGTTGATCTTCCTTTATACACATAGGCCTGTCTCCTCGTAAAAATTAAGAGTGTGACACGGCATTGTGCGCACATTTTTGCTTCAATTTATTTTTACAAATGTCAGCATTCCAAAACTGCACAAAGTACTGATAACGCTACATCCACAGAACAAAATGCAAGTAGTGGACAAAACAAGATTTCATACAATATGGGCCATAGAGAATGGACATGGGACTGTACCTCGTTATACTGTATTGATTTTGAAGCTACATAATCAAAAATAGCCTCTTTCTTTCTTCTTACATTACAATTTGGCTGAATATAAAAAGACAAGTTTTTTTTCTTTTTTTAAAACTGTGCAATTAAGTTGCAGCTCACTATAGTTGGTGGCAGGTTAAGAGTTCAGGGGAAGCTTCTCCCACCTCTTCCCACTTTAAAGGAATTATGCTGGAAATGAGGCGACCTCCTCTCAGCATTTGCTCTGCTGCAGTGGAAAGCGGTGGGAGGAGCTTCCCTTGAACTCTTAACCTTTCACCAACTATAGCTATAGTGATCAGTCTTGTGCGAATATTTGAATTTTCAAATAGTAGATTAGAATAGCACGCTATTCAATATTCGCTTCGAGATGAGCTGCGGGATTCACACTTTTCCGAGTGCTGATCCTGGCAAGCTAGCTCCGTTGAGTGCGCTTCTCGCCGAGCACCTGTGCAGTGCGGAAAAGCAATACCTGCGGAGCTTGCGGGCTCCGCAGGTATTGCTTCCCCGCAGAGCATGAGTGCTCCGTGGAAAGCGTGCTCAGCATTGCTAACCCATCGCGATTATGCAAGAATGTGTGTTAGCGATTTCTTGACAGCCTGCGCTCATCATTCGTGCTTGTTTTGTTGTTGTTATTTTTAGTGGGTCAAACTTGAAATTGAAGAAAGAATATTCGAATATAACAACGAAGCTTATAAATCCCTTCAATTAAAATAACAGCAACTTTTTTTTTAATTTCTATGCCACAGGTAATAAATATAGCGACATTAAACTGAATTGAGCTTAGAAGTGGAAGGTAGGGAACAATTTTCACGAGTTCAGCTGAATATTAGTTGAAGGGTGGTGCACGGTAGTGAAAGGCTTGGAGAAGTTATTCGATATTCGATCTGAAAATATTCAGCCAAAAACACTATTCGCTTTGAATTCAATTTGAACTCAACGTCCACTGTACTTGTCTAGTAGTGATATAATTTTGAAACAATTTCTTACTTAACACTTTCAGTTTGAAGTGAGAATAAAACATCAGAATGAGGTAACAGCATTTCTCTTTGCAGCAAGCACTAACTTCATCTTGTCTATCTTTATTTACATCACCTAAATAACTACTTCTCTCTCGCAGCAAACAATTTCACATACACCTTCACTAGGTCAGAGGAACTAAAGCAGTTTTTGAGATACTGTCTTTCTATGGTGCAAAGACAATCTATGTGCACTAAGCATCCTAGAAAACTAAAAATTTAACTCCTATGCCGATTTCCCCCCTATTAAAGTGGCACCCAAACAATGTGACACACCCCCATTCCAAAGATATATATCAGAAAAGAGGTGAGTCGCCATGTCTGCAGAAGGTTTTGCATATCATGTAACCACTACTAGTTCGTATAAGCTTCCACTTGCCTTAGCTAGAGCTAACTCCAATGCATGCCAACAAATACCTTTTGCCACTGCAAGCACAGCCAGTATGATGGCAGTTGGCGAGACAGCGCTTGCAAAAGCCGATGCAAAAGTTTCGAACTGCAACCACTGAATAAACTTGGCAAATGACAACTCTTACATGTGTGATAGCAGGGCAGTACCAGTTTGAGGCACTCAAAATCAAAGAATTTCCTGAACAGGCATTTTTTTTTTTTTTTGTTTTTTGTTTCATTTTTGTATATGAATATTGGTAGCAGTGGATAGTGAATGCTTTTTTCCTATTCTCTTTTTTTTTTCTTTGCCCCCCCCCCCCCTCCACCTTTTATGTAATGCCCTGCTGGACCTTTAAGGGTGCAATAAATATACTATAAATAAATAAATAAATTGCGAAGTGACTACAAGGTTTCGACAAAGCTAAAGACACAAGAAAAAAAGAAAATACATTGCTAAAACAAACCATGAAATCAATGTTGAATGTCTCGTAGTCCCTGAAGTAGTCCATCAGTGTCTTGAACCGTCTTGGCTCACTGCAGATCGTCTTGAAATTGTCAAATGCGCTAAGGATGATTTGGTGGCCACCTTTAACGAGGCAGATGGCAGCCAGGAGCTCCAGCACCAGGGCTTTCGTCCTAAGTGGCAAACCAAGAAAGAGGAAACACACTGTTAGGAGACCGAAGCAGCACTAAAAGATCTGGGACAAGTGAAGTACACAGACAGAACATTGTTTCTTGTTTCGTGTTAATGTATGTGTTTTTTTATTAAATAAATCAAAAACAAAACTTTATTTTGCAGGTATATTCTGGAGGGCTACCCAGACAAAAAGCAGCCAAAGAACAACTTTATAGGGTCTCAGAGTCCACGATATGCGCAGCAGCAAGAACAACATTCAAAACTTTCTAGGAGTTAAGGGCGATTCACACACTTGCCTTGAGTTCGACCAAGTGCAAGGGTTGCTATTTCAAGAGCTGCGTTGGCACCAACAAAACCGGGTAAAAACCGGTTTTGTTGGAGCCGACGCAGGTGTTGCCATAGTAACCCCGACGCTCGGTCCGACTCAACGCAAGCCTGTGAATCACCCTTTATACATTATTACGATGCAGACAAAATATACAGTCACCGACCAATTTTTCGGACTCCGATAATTCGGACTTGTTCAATATTTTGGACCTAAAGGAGGAACCTCGACCTACTCGATCAAAATAGTGCATATTCACGATCCATGTTTCGGACAGCTTGAAGCCCGAAAGATTGATTTTTCGGACAAAATCGTCATGAGCGATAAGCAGGAGGCACAACGGAGAAGCTGCCATTTTAGATTCCATGTAGGCTGCATATAGATTGGCTTGGTTTGGCAGTGCTACTTGAGTACTGCTAAGTCCTACCGCTAGGTAACACTATGCTAAGGCCTTTTGTTTTCTCTAGCAGCACATCATTATCATCATCACTATTAACATTTTGCTTTTTTCATTTGCCATTCTGCAGTCGTGGACTTGCGCCTCCCCATCTCCTCTCGGTGAATCATGTTTTCGGACTACGCTGGCTTGGATGTCGTGGCCCCATCTGTACTTCTGCTGCCACGAAGTGTCGCTAAGAAGTGCGGAACATACTCGACCATAACGCTAGAAAAGAAAGCAGCAATTCTCAAGCTAATAGAAAGTGGCCGAATGCAAGTGGGGGCATAACCTGAAGCGAGGCATTGTTGACGGTCTTTTTAAGCCCGCTCAGGCGTAATAAAGGCAAGTTTTATAATCTGCTCATTTTTCGGACTGCTCTATTATTCGGACGTTTTTTCAGTCCCTGAAAAGTCCAAATAATCGGTCGCCGACTGCAGAATAAAAAACACTACACAGGATATGAATGAGAATCAGTTTATATACATAACTACCTTTCAGAAGTTATGCGTTATTACTTCCGAAAGGTTCATATATATTTGAACTAATCCTCATTAATATTTTATGTATAGTTTTCTAACATAACTTTATGTCTACATTATTAGTATGTATAACTTCTAGAATGCTCAAAAAGCTAGTTGGGTGAGTGACCACACTAACTCGGAACTTTGTCCACGTGCCTCTGTGTTTAGTGCTGCATCTATTTCCCAACTTTGTACTACCAACTAGACTAGGCTAACTTAACACAGTGTCCTGCAGTGTAAACACATGGTTGTTGCATGAGACCAGCCTAAAACAAAAGTAAGCATTTCTGTTGCGCTAAGCACATGTGATTGTATGCATATGAGGTGAGCAATGAACAACATAAGTTGTACGAGCAAGTATGAGTATAAACATTCTAAAGTGTTGGGACAGATAATTCGAATGTAAACACACTCTAGGGTTAAAATGTTCATCTTAAACAATATTGCTTAAAATCTTGGCTTTATTGAGTAAGAGAAATAAAATGCGAGTGTGATGTTAGGGAATCGTACGAGGTTTCTAAAATAAAAATACAATATAAATGGAAATATTTTTAAAAAGTTGCAAAGTGCAAAAAAACATACCTTAGACTTTTGTGGTTCAGGCTTAAGGCTATGGAGTTTATTGCTTGGGTGTGTTCAATGACCATGTTGAAGCCAAACTTGGAAAAGAAATCAAAGAGCACAATCAAAAAACAAGTCAGAATATAACCTGGACATCAAATTTTACCTGAAATATGGCTGTGCTACAAAATATATTTGGGTCTGCTATGAAGCAAAATGTAGGAACAGTTTCAAGAAAAGCTACAGAAAAAGACTTCCCACATATACAAAATAAAATAAAAACACTATTTCTTATTGTCAGTCGGATAGCATCATTAAGGTAAAATCTGAAAGATATAAAGCCGTTTTTGATGCATGAAGGTTTTTTTTACCCATTTGCCACTATAAAAAACTTTATCCAACTAGTTAATGCCAAGAACCACAATACGCCATCATAAAGAAGAGTCAGGGGGGGATCGGTGGCCGAGTGGGCTAGCGCACACCAGCTCGGAGCACATGGAGCAAAAGCTCGCGCTGCAGAACCCAGAGATCCTGGCTTCAATCCCCACCACTGTCCGTTTCAACCTGGATCAGCATTGTACCGGCGTGTGGTCGTGTATCACTACTGCGTGGTGCGCGTTAAGACCCAAGGCTAGCCGCTGTACTGCACCGGCTATATTGCTCATCTACAGCTGGGAGACAAGTCGCCCGTTGAGGCAAACTTAGTTCTAGCCTGTATATACATACACACACCACAGTTTTTAAAGAAGAGTCAGTGGTCAAGTGTGCTAACTGTATTCTGGTGCATAGATTCAACAATGCAAGTTTTATCTATTTGCCACTATTAAGAGCCTCATTAAACTCTAGTTAATACCAAGAACCACAAATACCATAAAAAAAGTCAGTAGTCAAGTGGGCTAACTGGATTCTGGCAGTGTTGGGAAGTACTTTAAGTACATTGTACTTAAAGTACTATTTCAAGTAGGTTTAGGAAACTTTTACTTTACTTGAGGTACATTCACTGAGTATGTTCTTGTACTTTACTTCAAGTATTTTTTTCTGGTACTTTCCGAGGAAAGTACAATTCCCGACTTCAAAGTACATTCCCCAAATTTGGTTTTGTTAAATTTGTATCCCGAAATGATGCTTAGTCAACTCCGACAGAATACTGGGAGGGATATTGTATTCTCACCAGAAGCGTGAGCAGACGACGCATCGCTCCGTTTGTTCTGGGGGTGGCTTTCCTGTAGCTTTTTGAACTCTCGCTACTTCTCGGTCGGTCAGCGCAAGGGAGGAGGTTTACAATATTAGGAGAGCAAAATTAATCATAATCTATCACCTAAAACTGTGGTGCGGAACAATTAAACTTTCAAGTCGAAGAAATAGACAACAGAGGAGAATGTCACAATGTTTTGAGACATTCTCTTGTCCTTTCCTTCGACTTGAAAGTTCCTTAATTTTTTCACACCCCAATCTCAAGTGTCACATTATGATTAATTATCACCAGCTCGCTTTCACACTCACTGTTTTTTTTTCATTAAGGAGAGGACACTCCTCTATGAGAGGATTGCTTGCGGAAGCTACGGGGCTGACATCATGCTCTCTCGTAGTCGTAGTACATTTAACCCCCTTGGGTGCAACAATCCAGTGCAAGCGGTGCCAAATTCAGAAGAGGGACTTCTGAATTTGGCTTTATTCCTGAAAATAACTACTCATGTGGCCACTTGACTTTATCAAATACTCGCCTCTGTTTTTCAAAATAGCTCATGCATCCCTGATTACCCCGCAATGCATACCAGTTAAAAGTCACTGTATAGGGGAATGAAAGGGCATCATGAAAGATTGTGTTAAAATACATGTACTTTAGTGTGAAAGTATGTTGTATTTATAGTACTTTACTTCAAGTACATTGCAGCCAGTGTACTTACTACTTTACTTGAAGTACATGACGTCTCATTTACTTTGTACTTTACTTGAAGTACCTTTTAGATGTACTTTACCCAACACTGGATTCTGGTGCATTGTTTCAACAGTAACAAATAGTGTTGGGCAAATATTCGAATTGTAGTTTAGAATAATACGCTATTCAATATTCCCTTCGGGGTGAGCTCCAATATTTCTACTTTTCGAAGTGCTGATCACGGCAAATTAGCCCCATTGAGTGCGCTTCTCCCCAGGCACCTGTGCACTGTGGAGAAGCACGATTGCTTTCCCTCATTGAACGGGTGCTTGGTGAGAAGCGCACTCAACGGGGCTAACCTGCCGGATTAGGCAGATGCTAGGCAGCAATGTCTTGACTGCCCGCGTTTATCATTCATTCTTGTTTTTTTTTTTTTTTTTTCATTTAGAGTGCAGTTCTTAGGCACCCGGTTCCGGCTTGAGCGGCGTCGCCGCCGGCGTAACCACGCGTTGCGTTATGGGACGTTTCCCATCATGACGTCACACGTGACATAACGTGTGACGTCACAAGGGTCACGGGTGACGTCACGAGGATGACGTCACCTGTTACGTCACCCTCGCGACGTCACACGGCGCCTAAACTTGGCGAAAAATTTTTCCGCTAAATTTAGCGGGGAAATTTTCCTACCAAATTAGGAGGGGAAAGTTTTCCGCCAAATTTAGCGAGGAAATTTTTCGACCAAATTTAGCGGGCTATTTATTCCGCTAAATTTAACGGGAAATTTTTCCCGCTAAATTTGGCCGGGGAATTTACCGGGAAATTGTCCCACAATTTGCCAATCAATTTCCTTTTGTACGCTTCCCTCCCCTCTGTACCTTTCCCTCCTCAAAAGCTGTGCTCTAATTCGGCATTACAGAGAATTGTAAAGGTCTTCCTTTTTTGTTATTCACAGATTTAAAATAAAAAAATATATAGCTGGTATAAATCCTTGGATTAGGATAGCTGTAACAAGCCGCCCATTTACATACCACAGTTCCCATATAGTTATATTAAAATTAACTGACCATAGAAGTGTAGAAATGGAAGGTTAGAAACAACCTTCAGGAGTTCAGATGAATTTTTGTTTAAGCATGGCGCATGGTAGCCAAAGACTTGAAAACTATTCAATGTTTGATTTGAAAATATTCGGGAGAAAAATGGTCTCAGGATAAGTGACACATGAAGGAACATACCTTGTTGTTCATGATTGCCCTGAGACACATGATACACACGTGGATGTCGTCCTCTGCCTCTCCCATGTGCAACTTGGCAGCATGTTTTGTTGCCCGTTTTAGTTTGGGCGTGTCCATCTCTAAGATGGACTTTCGACAGTTTGCTGGGCTTGCATAACCATTCTCAGTGGAACCCAGTGTTAAGCTCTCTTTGTCATACCTAGGGCCGGAGAAGAAATGCGTGAGTTTCTTTTACATGGGCAACAAACTGGAGTGAAGATTAATGTTGATTACGCGCTCCTAAGCAAGGGCATTTGCTATTATGTTTTTTTTTGGTATAGCACTTCAATGAGAAAAACATGAATACTACTTGTAGGCATTGCCTACATATCATTATAGTTTTTTTAGTATGTATATATATTGGTGCTATGGATCGAGGGGCTCAATGCAAAATCGGTTAAAAAAATCTTGGGGAACGCTTAAGCTTTGCCTTTAAAAGTGGAACTTTTCGCGTCTCCAGCTCGTCGCTTGCCCTCCCGCGACGGAAACGGGAAGCGCTCTAGTGAGGGTCCCCCGATTCTCCTGCTCCGCGGGCACGGCGGAACTGCTCGCGATCATGGCTCGCTGTCTGTGTTCTGTGTTCCTTTCTCGTTTGTCCTTGTCTCTTTGTGCGCGAATTTTAACCATGTTCAACGTTTACCAACTCGACCAGCTTACCACTCTTCTATCGCTAAATGTCGTTTCCGAATGCAAACAACACTCTTCACTGTCCCAGCGTGGTGCTGCAGCCGGTATGGGATTGTACCTTATTGGAGAGCTTGAGTATGGCGTATAGAAGCAAAGGCAAGCGCTGTGCGTTTGCGTTAAAGTGGCCTGCTCTACGTTGCCATGCTCCGATCCAAGACCGCAATTTCGGGCTCCGCGCGCGCGCAGCGTGGAACATGCAAAGCTATCGCAAACTCACTACTCTTTCACCGTTTTCCAACACCAACGAAACGTGCTGCAGTGAGCAGACGCGCAAGCAGGTAGGCGTTCCTTTGAACTGGAAAAGCTGAGGATGGCAAAACAACGGCGAGCAAATACGAAAGAAAATGAATGTTAAAAAAGTAATAACTAAAAAAGATAGTCAGTTTTCTTTTTTTTTTAGGGGGTTGGGGGGGGGGGGATTTGACCTGGAAGGATATTGGCGGCGATTTTGGAAGTTTTGCAAATTGTCAAAAGTCGCTACTTTGATAGCAGCATCAATTAATCTAATTTACATGAATTCCTCACATTAGCTAGGATGTTGTCATTGATTTTAGACTTCATTTATTTTATAACATTATAATTGAAAATGCTGCAATTGGCACCAGTGATGATAATTAGCACACTTTAGATTATTATACTTGTTTGCGTGTTTGAAATAAGATCATAATTGCAACTAATTATTTTAGAGCTTGAAAATTGCGTATTAAAATATCTTAATATTAATATTTATATTATTATTAATACAAATCGCGGCAATGTATGCCCCCAATTAACGGTACGATCACAAAAATATGCCATTTAACCATAGCCGTCTTTTCTGAAAGGTGTCATTTTGTTTTCTTTTTAGCACATGAAGACCTCTGGCATCGTTATCAAGATAGACAAGCAGTCAAACACTGGAGGCAATATAAACTCATGTGCGTCACGCGTTGCTTTAAAAACACGCACACTTCAGCTGCCTGACTCGGATTCCGTGTTTGAATATTTATAGTGAGAACAGCGTTTCTTAATTCATACGTTTTGTGAACATATCGTATAAATTCGATTTATTCTGTTATTCTCGTGCTGGGAAAAATGTTAAAGCAATTAATCATCTTAATACCCAAAAAGCCAGTGAAAGGCCCGCAGTTCATTGTTTCATATGACAATTATGTGAGCGAGAAAAGGCAGCAAGAACGCACAGATATCAGCACTGAATTTTTCAACAACTACAGCATTCTATGTTACCTCTAAGGTGTATGAAAGACCCTGTCTTTAAAGGGACGAAGGTTTCCGTGAACAACTTGTTTAGCTAAATAATTACGGTGTGAGATACAATTTGAGTTATGAAAGAATCTGAAATTAAGACCGATACCGAGAAATTAAATCCAAAATAAAGGTTAGTTTCGGTTTTGCTCCGGAATTAAAACGTACCTCCTGGCCTAAATATATACGCTAAACACTGTTTTTGTTTTCAGGATAAAGAGGTGACCTGCGCTCATAACACCCTAGCTCCCTAGTATTACCAGAAATAATTTGTGTCGCGCAGTGAAGCCAGCAAACTAGACAAGCTTAGCAGCGGCACGCATCTCCTACCCTCACTAAACCGGCCATTTTGGAAAACGGGTGGCGCCACCTATAGTGAATTGGAGTCGCCCCCTTCTCAAAGCCTTCTCCCCAAACCCACACTTGTTTCCAAGCCGTACAAGCGTTTGTGCGTGGTCTAGTCAGTGGCGCCACGTGTTTTCATTGCAATTTTCCCGCCAAATCTGGAGGGAAAATTTTCCGCTAAATTTATTCAACTATTGAGGGAAACGTTTCCACTAAATTTGGCGGAAAAAATTTCCAGTGAATTTAGCAGAAATTTTCCTACTAAATTTAGCGGGTCGATAAGGTCATAAAATCACAGCACGTGTGACGTCACACGTGGCTGCACGCTTTGCAATTTGGGATTTTATGGTCTCGCCGATGCCGGATTTTTCACGGCAGGAGCTCCTAAACGCTATCGTGTTAAAACTGAAACCGACATGTAGAGCTCAAACTTTCACCGAAGGTACATTTTAATGACAGACATTGCCTCGCGAAATCTTAAGCCATAGCTCCGTTCCTGTCAAAAACTAAAACAGTGTTGACATGCAAGTGGGGGGCACAAACAAATGCAACTAAGTTGCTTGAGAGCCAAGCATGTGGTGTCATCCCCTGATAGGCACAACAAACACTTGTTCAAAAGTAGACGACAGTTATCGAGGACTTGCTATGCATATCAGGAGATGACAAACATGCATGACTCTAAAGTGGCACGGTCGTCTGCATCGATGCCCACTGTTGAAACTGCCAAAAGTGTTATCTAACTTTTCATATGAACAGAGCTACACCTTGAAATTTCGCAAGATAATGTCTACCATTAAAATACACCTTTGGTGGAAGTTTGAAATTGTTACAGACAAGCACCGAGTTTTCTGGCTCATCTTACAGTAAGCCCCTCAATTCATAACACCATGTATATAATGTGTAAGAGCCAAAGCCTGAAGATCACAGCGATTTATAAAACATACAAAGGTATCCCCTTCATACCTTTTTGTCTTTACACACAATACTGTTTTCAGCAAAAATAGTTTTCACAGCACCAAAGATTTCCGCTGGTATTATGGTCCCTTTGAATACTTAGAAAATCACAGGAAATCTTTTACCAGAGCAACATGCAACATGTTGATGCTCACTATGAAGTTTTTTTGTTTTTTTTTCCTTTTCATCTTGCATCTAGAATGTAATGTCAGATCAAACCTCTGAAAAATACACTTACCTCAAGAACCCTAACTGAAAAGTGAGATAGTCAATAAGCACTTCCAGCCCTTTGTTTTCCTCATCGAGGAACTCTCTGACCCATCTGCAGAAACAACAAAAACAAAAGCCTTAGTCAATCGGCTCCAAGGAGCTCTTTCCGGCAGCATTTCTGGAGTGGTCAGGTATACATACTCAATGTTATTTGTTCTCAACGAAATTTCCAAGTCCCTTAGGACTTGGGTAGACTTAGAATCACCAAGGGTTCGACGTCTCTGAAAGGCAAGATGGTTGCAAGATAATTAGGTGGAAAAAGATTTCACTGGAATGACAGCATGTCGTCATGCAGATACAAAAATAACTTGCTATGTATTCATGCCCTAAATAGTTTGGTTGCATTTTTGAAAGACTTGTTCATCGAGGCTATAAAACTATTATTCATAACAAATTGTATCAGCAGTATACACTTTGAAAGTGTATAACCACACATATTTTAAATGATATCGAGCTATGTGAAAGTGGGCATTAGTAATGTAGGATTCTATATCGATGCAGTTTTCATTTTATGGCGCCCCAAGGGACTACATTAGTAATGTGCTAAAAGAAACAACTTTAACTGCCCTATCTGCTATGCCTATGCAACCACTGGCTTTTATGTAGCATACTATATTGATAAGAGACTTCTTATGACAATAACAAAACATGATGAGGTACTATGAAAGCAAACTGATAAGAAACGTTCGACATTGATGGCAAAAACATTGAAAGAAAATCAAATTAGAAATATTTTTCAAGTTCTTTTTTTTTTCATGTTTTCTAAGCACCACGCAAGACCCCGTATGGACTGCCTCCTTCCACAGATTTTCCATCCAATTTTTCTGCCTAAACATCTATACTGTAGGTAAAAAATCACAAAACATCGCCCACCCCCGATTCCCATCGAACATCACGCTATGTTGGACGGGAATCACACCAACACGCGTCTGCGATATGCGTGTCTGATATGCGTTCCCTTGTCATGCGAGTCCACGTGGTGGTTTCCACGTGTTTATCGCACTGTGAAACGCGAATTTGATGCATCCGCAAGCTTCGTAGCGAATTCCAGCGTGTTTATTGCACAGTGGAACGTGAACTTATCATGTCCGCGATTTGCGGTGTCAGTACCCGTGTCAAGTGGTTCGCAGCGAGTTCCCCAATATTTATCACTCATTTTTTATAACATTTTGCTGCTGCATCCCTAAAGATCGCCCACCCGATATTTTTCACCATTTATCTCTTCGCCGTAGGTGGATGTTCATACGGGATTTTGCGTGTAACTATGTGCCTCGCTGCCATTAGCAGCCAGGTTTAATAAGATCGTTTTTGCTTACATGTGCCACATATAACAATGTGCAGCCACATTAGATTTACTGAATTCATGCATGAATAAATGTTCAGCTAAGCACCTTATCTTCATCAACGAGCACTCCTCACACAACCTAGTAGAGCTAGCTATTTTACAATCTATCAGTGTAATGTATAGTGTTTGGTATTCTTGGTCTCATAATGCACCTTGTATAGGTATTATTTCTAAATATGTGCTCGCAGAAAGAGGTTTCTTGTAAGTACAAGTCATATGCAAACACATGCGAAGGTGCTCACGTGCCTAAACCTACGTGCAGCCCTACACACAATCAAAGAATGAAAAGGAAAGAGAAAGGAACGGGCTATTAATGCCATTGAAGGACCAGGAAAAACCATTAAACAGGTTATCTTTCGACAACCAAAGAATGAGTACTACACAATATTTTATGTTCCTTCATTCTTCCTTTTGTAGATCTCAAATACTACAACAAAACTGACTATACCATTTCCAAACCATGCATACATCCCACAACCATCAAGTTGATGCAGGAGAGCAGAGCTACAAGTGAGTCCCAGAGAGGTTACATTATAGAAAATGTTCCATATCTCAATGTCAACATCCCTTCAAAGAAAGGAACACAAGAGAAGTTCCTAATTTAGTTTCAACTTTAGCTGCAGGCCTCACAAACTCATGAAAAGAGCACACAAATTACCAGAATGCATGTCTCACTTCCAGTCAAGCATAGAACTCCGAGTAAAGAAGAAGGAGTGGCGAGCAATGACTCCCCTGGCTGTTGGCATCAAGGCTGCATTCATGCTTTGTGCAACACTGTCTAACCACAGTTCTATTACTTCGTGTTTTTTTGTTTTGTTTTTTTGCATATAGGATTCTCGGAATACAAAGGAAAGAAGGAATGTCTAAATTTATGTATTCTTCATATAGAGGTAAGGCTACCATACTCAAAATTGGGATTTTAAGAACTTGTCGAGATCATAGAACAACTTAGCTCCATAGAAGACACCATAGTTGCTTTTATGTTGGAAATTGTTCAACCGACTGCATCCATGCGCACTAAAACCCAATGACCAGAATCCCGAACGAGTGACGACTGTAGCTCTGCTCCCCATGTTCCACGTCCACAACTCCAAATCGAAAACACGCAAAGAACAACAAATGCACGGGAAAACCACATGACCCCCAGTTATTATAAGAGAGGATGCAAGATGGGGTGCACCACTCAGGCACGACGAAGAACGTTAATATTTACCCGCCACCTCTTGCAATGGAAGGCATTCCGCAGAACAAAAAACGGGTGGGTTAAGATTAATCGGTGTTAGTCCACCACCGCACACACAAGGGAAGAAGAGAAATGTCAAATATACCTGTATTGGTAACAATAATGTCGAAACGGCATCATACACCATTTGATTATTTACCTTGGCACTCCTGGAAGCTCGGGGGTCAAGGTAGGTCTTTAATTTACGTAAATAAAAGGAGGGGGAGGCTTTTGCGATCACTTTTTCCTAGACGGCGGTGCAAAGAGGGAAGAGAGGTACAATTAGTGACAAGGGCTTGAAACCAAAAAATAAAATGTAACAATTTTCTAAGTTCATATAATTTTCAGTTCTTAAAAGTAGATGGGAGTACACATTCAATCCACACGAAAGATGCTCTCGCTGAGAACTGTATAGTGTCCCTTTTAAGTGTATGAAGCAGGAACTACATTGATTTTTTGTTTTATGCTTAGTACTTCGCATACTTTTTAGTATTTTCACGTTGTATTTTTACCAGAGTTACTATTGCTAACCAAATATTGATGGACCAGTGGCACCATCTGATGGGTGCCTTGTGAGGGCCATTGTTTGAGCCACCAGTGACCCATCACTGATTGAGCTACTTACATCTATAGATTTTTACATCGAAGGTAAATGTGCTTGCAAGCTTTAGTGTGTCGTAGTGATCATGTGATTATGAACATTGTCAACACATACCAATTATTTTGCAAACTCAACTGCAGTTATTTTCTTTTCGCAAAATATTTTGTTATTGTGCATAATTATTTTACCAAAACAGGAGTGAAAATTATTACTACATTTTGTAACATTTCTCAGCAAGTGGACTATAATAAGCGAAAAACAACTGCCTAAGGCCTTTTCTCTTTGACGAAAGAAAAAAATATATCTTTCATTATTATAAATTAATTGCACTTCAGATACTCCAATTACGCAAAATGCTTATGTTGCTTTTAACTAAACTCTATTACAACTGCAATAGTTCCAGTTAAATTCAACAAAATTTCTTCCCCTGTCAGAAAATATGTCACAGTGCATGCTGACAAGGTGCAACGAGACGTAGCAAACGAATGAAGAATGCAATTTTATAATCCTTAAGT
The DNA here is from genome assembly GCA_013358835.2 of Ixodes persulcatus. NCBI lineage: Eukaryota > Metazoa > Arthropoda > Arachnida > Ixodida > Ixodidae > Ixodes > Ixodes persulcatus. Next base: position 96,073 of record JABSTQ010009934.1, read on the forward strand.
AAAAAATATGCTTGATATTATTAAAATCATACTTCACTAAAAGGTATTATATGCGAATGAGGTACTGTGATGCTTGAAGTTTGATGAGAGTTATTATGGGGTGCGTGATGGTTTTGTACCTCACAAAGGCAAAAAACAAAGCTCTTACTTGATCGCAGATTATATCCCACTTTTTCTCATCATCATATTGTTTCAGCAGTTTTGCTTTGTCAGGAGGAAGGTCCATGGAGTTCTGCAAAAGAAAAAAAAAAAGAGTAGGCCTGAGAACCAATCCAGGAAAATGCCGAGACACTAATAAAAGCTAAAGATTTCACAAAATGCGCTTCCATACACTAGAAATCACACAGTTCTAGTTTGCCTTACATTATCGAAAATGATTTATCGCTCAATACTTCAGCTTGGGCAAGTTGGTTGTTCATGCTAGCACTTCACAGCGCACAAGAATAGACACACTTCAAAAGCTCACTCACACAAAGAACACTCACACTCCGCTGTGCAAGTGTTCTTTCTTTATGTGAAGAAAAAAATTAGACCTTTACAAATCCCTGTAATGCGAAATTAGAGCGCAGCTCTTGAGGAGGAGGAGGGGAGGGTACGAAGGGGAGGGTATGCCCCTCCTCCTCCTCCGTATTGTCCCCTACTCCTCCTGTGTACCCTCCAATCCTCCTCCTCCGTACCCTCCCCTCCTCCCACAGTCTCCCCACTAAATTTAGCTGGAAAATTGACGCCACCTGACCTCAACACCAATTCAGTTTCCCCGCTAAATTTAGCGGGGAAAATGACGTCACACGACTTCGTGTGACGTCACCCATGAGCAAATTCAATTTCTCCGTTAGATTTAGCGGGAAAATTGACGTCACTTGACCTCAACACCTATTAATTTCCTGCTAAATTTACCGGGGCGGTTATGCCGACGGCGACGCCGCTATAGACCTTTTTCGCTTAGTCTCATCCCCAGCCACCTGGCAGGCATATCCAGTATGGGCAACGAAAAAATAATAAAGCATTTCAATCTGCAAATAGTAAAAAAAAATACACGGGAAACAAAACGAGAATGGGTGACGGTTACGCTTAGATCCTAAATGCTTCCTATTGTCGTGGCGACGGCAAAACAATGCTTTAGCCCAGGTATGGGCAAAATACATGCAAATATGTATCGAAATACAAATATAAAATACTTCGCCAAAGATGTATTTAATTACCAATCTAATTACATTTCCAAAAAAATATTTAAATACAAGATACAGTAAAATCCTCATAATTTGACGTCGGCGACTTCAGGCAGCTTGAAACGGGTTTCTGGGTATCTCATTTTAATTTCGCAACACCCACGCGGGAGCTAGTGTGTGAGACTCTAGTAACGTAATAGAAATATAATCACGAAGAAATGTAATTAGCCTGTACGCAAGAGGTGAGAAAAATACAGAATTGCAAGCAGCTTTTCTTGTCGATTACATTTTCATGTAGACCAACAAAGAACCGAGACGACCAAAACGCGCAGCACTAGCTAGTGAATTTTTTCGATTGTTGGGACTTCCACCAGTTAGGAAAATCTGGACGACCCGCACATTTAGAATGTTCCAGGCAGTGGCGTCACAAGGGGAGGGGGGGGGGGGGGGGCAGACCGCCCCGGGTGCAGGGCTCAGGGGGGTGTCGCGGCGGGCCACGAGAGCGGGGGAGGGGGGGGGGGGGGGTTGGGGTGAGTTGCGGCGGGCCGCGCGAAAAGGTGGGTCACGCGAGAGCGGGGGAAGGGGGGGGGGGGGGGGGTGTCGAGGCGGGCTACCGCCCCGGGTGCCGCTGACCCTCGTGACGCCACTGGTTCCAGGCAAAAATGTGAGCAGAAATCAGGCTGGAAAGCATCCCAAGTTGTCACGTGCACTTATTTAGCTAGTCTGCCTGTAAACGTATATTTCGTCACTATTCCTGCCCTGGTGGACGAGCGCCGTAATCTGGTGTACGAAGAGTATCTTGGTTTGTTGTTGGCATCGGCGTTGCAGATAAAGAAAGAACGGCTTTGGACAAGTCTTCAATGAGCAAAATAAGTGGTGACAACAAGTTCGAGGGATATATTTTCACCCACAAAATTGTATTTAATTACAACTGTATTTGAAATATCCACGTTTTAGTATTTAAACACACTCGTCATATACATTTCACGATATATAATTAAATACAAATGCTAAATTATCACAACATTTGAAATACGTACTTCAAATACTTGTACTTGAAATACTAAACATCCCTGCTTTCGCCCATACTGGGAGTGATGATATTTCAAGATGGCGGCGCCTAAGGATTTATCGCGAGGTCTTTTTCTATGCCTTTGACTAATGGTAAAGTGTGGTACAAAGAAGAAGTTCTGTTTTGTTTTTCACACTGTTGCAGCATTCGTGTCCACTCAATGCCCCACAATGGCCTTCGGTGGGTGACGTGCAAAATCTAGCATAACGGTTTTGTTATCGAGCAGAGTTGCAGCTGTTGCTCAAACCCTCCCGTAACAATCTCCCATTTTCTATCTCTCTTTTAGACCACCAAACGCATGGCCACCCACACCCTGAAAACCCCCCAAAAAATTAAGAAGATAACACCGTAAGATATGTAATAGACTAAACCCCGACACTAGGGAGAAAGGCAGGACACGACACAAAAGTCTTGAGACTCGTTATGTTTTAGTCACCAGCTCGTTTGCGCCCTAACCTTCTTTTCAGACCGTTAGAGCCACGTGGCTCCACGACCATCCGGCTACCAGTTCTTGCATCGACGAAAACCTACTTCGGGTCAAGCTCACTTTCGGCCCCTTTGGAAAAAGAGCCCCGCCCACCTTCTCTGATGGACGCCCTAACCCTAACCTCGAGCCCCGTCCGTCGCTTGTGAGACGAAGTAGGGGGCGCGGGCGAGCACTTCCACTCCGAGACACCATAAGTCACATGATCCCAGCGGGGGCAACGCGGAGACAAGCGGGGGCAGAGATCGTTTGTCTCGCAGTCGCTGCAAATGAGGCGAAGGGAGGCCAACGCGCCGTCCACCGCAGCCGCAGTCCAGGGAGGGAGGGTGGCTCATGACGCCTACGCTTAGAGAGATCGAGCGAAGACATCGATCTCCGGGAGGGCAGATGTCGGGACACTTTTAATCCCTGACGGAGAGTTCTCCGCCGAGGAGAGGCGGCGCAGATTAAGGTGTTGGGGCTTATGGGTATGCGCGCGCTCGAAAAATCGTTTCCGCGGCAAACGGGGTCAGCTGCCCGACGTCTAAAGCAGAAAAAAAAAAAAAAGGAAAGAACCGCACGAGTAGGAGTAAGTAGATTGCATCGTGAAAAAAAAAAAAAAATCGATTTGGCGATTTGAGATGCCGATGTGGAAGAATGTGACTAACGTAAAACAACACCCCAAGTTTTGGGGTCGTTTTGTTATTGTTTTTGCCAAGCGAAACTTGCCACGCTCAGGCTTCAGGTTATGCTGCAAAGGTTTGGCGGGTTTCCATCTGAAGGGGGCACTGCAATCATATTTAAGCGTCTACCTTTTTTTGCGGTTTCCACATCTCTTGGGGTTCGGGCAAGCCAGCGGGCACGGAGAGAGTAACTAAATATCAGTGCGTCATATTTCAACCGGACGACGCGGAAACCTCCTCCACCTACGGGGGCGACCCGCGGTGTCGAAAGCGCGCGATATGTGAAGTGTTTGGTCCTAGCCTTAGTACTGGTCAGAGCCGCTAAAAGCTTCTTTTTAGTCGAAATACAAACTATAAGTGGCGCGAACAGTTTTGAAAGTAGTTTTTGTTCAGTATTTTATATCAGAAAAGAAACAAATGCAGTTTATAAAGTACGGAAACAAGAAATGACCCGTCGACATACCCCCACCAAGCGGTGGAAACGCATACTAGAAAGGTGCAGTGGGATCCGGCACCGACGAGCGGCGAGCGTAGAAAGGTCCCGGATGTACGCGGCGGCGCTGCGGTTGTATACGGGCTCGAGGATCCGACCGGTTCCGAGCGTTCTGAAGGCCTTCGGAGAGAAGGTTTGGCTTGCGGTTTGGCCGTTTGGCGGTATGGCAGCGCGAAGTGGCTCCCGTTCTGAACTGATCTTTACACCGTGTTTGCTGGATCGTTTGTGGCCAATGAAGTGTCATGCCTAATTAGTGTTTAATCGCGCAGCAAATGCAATGCGAGCCGCCCTGGCTGCCCGCTTCTTCCAGCCTATCCAGAACATGCTCTAGTGGCGCCCTCTCGAGCCGTCGACACGGAGTGCGGCAGCCGTGAGCGCTCGCTGAGCTCACTACCCCTCCTCTAGTTCACGGCCACACTCTCAAGAAAAAAGGGTGTAAAAGGGTGTATCGTTACACCCTTTGTCCCCATATAATACACCCCAAAACTTCAATTCGACGTACACCGCCCTACAGTCGAGCAGACGGCCCAAAGTTTTACGAGAGGCTTGATAGCCGTGTGGTACAACTTATCAAAATATAGCTAATGTACGTTTTACTGACTAGAAAAAAAAAATGATCGGGGTTTTCTTGGCCCTACTGTAAAAACTTGGTGTTTTCTTTATGTGGTCTTTGATACGTACTTCAGCTATTTAAAAAGTTATATCGCACCGTTATCAAGACCCTCGTAAAATTTGGGGCCGTCTGTTCGACTATAGGGCTCTGTACGTAGAAATGAAGTTTCGGGGTGTATTATATGGGACAAAGGGTGTAACGATACACCCTTCTACACCCTTTTTTCTTGAGAGTGCACTCAAGTGACCAAGGACGTCATGAAGGAGGTTATTTATGCTTGTTTTTGTAATTTTAATTTGCCTATAACTTTAAAATAAAGCGAAATTCGAGAAAAGAAAAGTTTCAATAAGTTACTACGTTCAGTGCGCTCAGGATTGGTGCAAATTAAAAAACAGTAAAAAAGTCCTAGCAGAACAATATGTGATCCGAGTCACCATTGTCTGCAACAAGGCTCCTCGGTGCAGCGGAATTGTTCCACACAAAAATTTTGATGATGAGTTCATCTCGGCTTTTCGGGCCATGTGTGTGTGAACTCCCTCTACCCACGCTGAGGGCCCTTGCGAACGCGATCGCAACCAACTTGCAAAAACAAATCCGTCGTTCGACTCATGGCAGAGAACCTCCCCTGATCTGGTTACCTTCAAACTCGTCCCTTCCGATTTTTGCTTGCAAGCACGTCAACACAAAGCGAGAAAGCGCCACGATAAAAACACGCGTTTAGCGGAGCGTATGCAGCAGCATGTAATATATATATATATATATATATATATATATATATATATATATATATATATATATATATATATATATATAAAGATTTTTTTCCGCACTACAGCATGAAAGTGGATTAGGATCGAACGCCGAGTTTTAGGCGCAAAGATGATTCCGAAACACTCGAGTTCGTGATACTCGTATACGATTGGCAAACAAGCGGGTTGACCAAAACAAGAGATACGTGAAAAGAGTTAGCAGCATAGAAACAGGTGTGTGTGCGCGTGCGTGCGTGTGCGTAAGGAAGGAATGGAGAGAGAGAACGCATCGTCTGCGCACCTTCGTCAGATACGCAGACGATAAACGTTTTTCTTATTTTTTTCAAGGGACGGGGAGGATATAAGGGGGTACGCGGAGACCAGGTAAACAGAGGCCTTTTAAATCAACAGACGAGGAAGGCAAACACGGAGACTCCAATCTGCGGACGGATCGAGAGAACGTCGACGCGAGGGCCTGGCTCGAGTCCGATTTCGCGCTCAAGCCCCGCAGAAGGGCGAAATTCGTGGGAAGCTATACTTCGTTTCATCTTAAAGGGATGCTGAACCGAAATTAGGATTCCGCAAAATAAGGTCGCAGACGCGTTGAACGGGACGCTATACGAACTCCAAAAACGTCACTCATACACCGATATCTCAATCGGATAACCGTATTTGTGGAAAAGAAAAGGCACGATCGAGCGAGGACTATGACGTCACGATCCTCCCTGGAACAGTTGAGAATGAAGGGAAGCGGATTGAACCACTGAACCCAGGGTCTCTGGCAACGTTGGTCCCTGGATTATACCTGGGTTCTGCAGCGTGAGCTTTCGCTCCACGCGCTCCGAGCTGGTGTGCGCTAGCCCACTCGGCCACCGATCCCCCCTGCCCACGGTGCGCCTGCCTGCCTAACTACGCGGCAGTGGAAACAGGAGAACAAAGTAGATACTGGGCACGCGACAGTCGCCGAGGACATCAGCGGCTGTTCCGAGAACGATCGCTCCAGAACCATATGGAAGGGCAGGATCGAGACGACAACGTGCCGCACCACGGCTTGGTGGTTGTAAGTGCCAACCAATATTTCCATCTTGGCGCTATTCATCTTATTTGTAGCACAACGAAAAAGAGATCCGTCCAGAGTGCTCCTTTGTTCGGCAACCGGGCTGTCCGCCTAATCTCCTTGCCCGAAAGTTGATCCATCCTCTGCCCGCGGTAGCGCGGCAACTGAAACTCTGACCGCAAACCCATTAGTCTGTAGCTATAGAAGTGTGTGCTCGAGTCCCAACCGCGATGCGAACCAGTGATACCATAGCTCATACATTCCCAACATTATTTTAAAGACAAAAGAAACTACGCCGACTCGATATCAAAGCGTCGACATATACGGTATACATAACCCTAAGTGGTTTGTATTGGAAAGTACGAGTATATCGTTTCGATGCCTCCGATAACTCCTCGAGATAATAGAGAGTTTTAGTAGATCGTTCCGATGACTCCGATAACGATACCCGATACTCTGCCTCCGCCTTTGCGCTTGCATATATAGTATCGTTATCGGGGGTATCGGAGGTATCGGAACGATCTACTAAAACTCTCTAATGATACGATGCACGCGCAAGGGCGTCGGCGGAGTATCGGTTGTCGTTATCGGAGTCTTTGGAACGATCCACTAAAACACGTAATGTCTCCGCACTCAACTTCCACTCAACTTCATAACGTAAGTCTAAGCTTCCAGAAAAACCAAAAACTCGGAATCTGGGTAACTCCGGACTAGGTTCAGAGTTTGACCCTGACCTCTTCAAGATCAAGAACAAGTTCGCACCTCTTCGAGAACGATGTTAAATCTGTAATTGGACAACAGCTGCGCTTTTGAAGACACCAGCCACATTATATTTGGCCCTTAATTCTATATAAAAAAAATATATACATTTTGGTGCGCCAGCTGTTTTTTTCTAAAACATTCAGAGAGTTGATCACTGCAGTCTGAGCACGGTGCAATGAAAATCACGTCACGCAGCACTGCCGCATCGCAGGCATCATTCTTAGGTTTGAGCATGTTGTCCGGCCACGTCATAAACCAAGCTCTATCCGTACATCGCAGTGATTGGTTCTAACCTCTCAGAGTGACCTGCGAGAAAGGGGATGCGCCCACACGCCAGCAGAAGTCCGTAGTTCGCTTGTGTCTAAATTAAAAAAAAAAGAATATATATATATATATATATATATATACATACGAGGGGCGTTCATAAAGTTTCGTGTTATTGTCACGAAGGAATAGAGATTCAGGAATCAAACTCGAGTAGGAGTTGAGACTTTCTCTACATGTTCGCCACCAAAAGTTACCCACTTTTTTCAGCGATGCACCATATGCCGGAGGCCATTGTTATAGAACTCCTCGTTTTGAGTGTTCAGGAATCGCTCCACTTCAGCAATCACTTGGTCGCCGTCCTTGAAATGCTTTTCTCTTATTTGGTCACACTGGAAGCGTCTGCGCCATTTAACCAAAGTGTCATAAACTGGGGCGTCGTCCCCGAACCCCGCCACAAGCTCGGAATGAGTCTCCTTGGCATTGCTTCCTTTCAAATGGAGAAAACGGATCACTGCATATGCTTGGCACCGACGGGCGGTGCCATTTTTGTTTCTACTCCCAACTGGCTTTCCGAGCTATACTATAGCATGCGATGTTTATACAGTGCGGAAACTAGAGGGACGCGCGCTCATGCTGATGCCTGTTTCGTTCCGTTTTTTTTTTTTTTTTTTTTTCGATTTTGTGTGTCGATAATACGTACTTTATGAACGCCCCTCGTATATATATAGCGATATGTTGCTTCTGTTTGCTGTCGTCTTCGCAGGAAGATCGACGAGTTCGTGACAAGCAACAGACCCTGGTGGGACCAGAACCAAGTGCGGACATCGGGGGCCTACAGAAAGAAACTGGTTGAAATAATTGACACCCTCTCCATTCCACCTGCCGCTGACCCGCAGAAGTAAGCGTCCTGAAACGCATAAGCAATCGTGTCAAATGAAAAAAAAAAAAATAGCAGACAACAATTGTTTTGCTCCATTGGTCCAGCCAGTAGGTGGAGGGCACTTTTGACAGAACGTTGCTCGCCTCTTAAACGCACATCGGACACAGTGAGACGTTTCCAGTTAGGAAGATAATTTGAATGCTGAAATCAGTTCTTGAAGCACAGGAGAATCTAATCATTGCTATCTGCGGAGCGCTTTCAACGAATAACGATGCGTAAAAAATGGCTCGCCTCGGAACCGCAATCTGCGCAGAGACAATGGGCATGACGTCTCACTTGCTCATTCCTTGCGTAGATGATAATTTTGAGCAACATACTGTATTTTGGGCCTTGACATTGGCTGGGTGCGCTCTGTGGATCGCACTGATTGACCCACAGAGTGCCCTGAGGGGAAGTAGACTCATGGAGACATTTGAGTGATGGTCGTAGCGTGTGCAAAAGCTATAGTCAAACTCTATGTTAATCTTTGCCTCGAAATGAGACAAATAAAACTGCGTAAGCTTTTGACTGTCTAAAGGGAGGGTGCGCGAAAGCCTAAATCTATTTTGCATTTCAGAGCCTACTTGGAGAACATGGTCGAAGTGATGTGCTAGGGATAACATCATCCGAGAGCAGGCTGACTTGGATAAAGTAAGTGCGTATGGGCACTCCTAGTCTTGCGGGATCAACTTATACAGTCTGGTACAATGGATCGAAATTGAAGGGCTCTACATAGAAGTCTGAACAGGCCCAATCAATTTTTGGAGACATGGACAACACTTCAGTGCATATAGCAATCCAAGTATAAAACTGCAAAGGCAGCTTCGTGTTCCACATCCACTTTTGACAGCCCAATTAAAAATTAAAACAGCGCAAGGACACGGACAAGAAGGTAGACGAACAAGGCGCTGACTTACAACTAAAATTTATTCGTGCTAACATCAAGTATAAATACTATAACGTCATAATTACAATAATAATAATAATTTGTTTGTTATGACGTTATAGTATTTATTCTTAATGAGGGGTGGAACTCATGAAATGTACTTGGTTGCAGTTACGGGAGAAGCTGAAACAGCTGTTTTGGAGCAGGTTGGGAGCAGATAAAACTACATTCTGGAGCAGGCTAGGAGCAGCTCAGATCAACTTTCATTGCACTTCCGCTTGTGTCTTAGAAAAGCACGGGAGCAAATTCAAATGTGCTTAGCAGCACAGATGAGCATGAGTGGTTAGGGACCTAGGTAGATGGGATAATAGTGTAACCAATGCGAAAACTTGCAACTTTGTGAGCCTTAATGAGAACCAAAAAGCAAGCACCATATGTTTCTGAAGATAGTATCCTTGATTATTTCTGAGAGGCTTTCAGCTGCTCAAAATGCAAACCAGCACTGCTTATTGAACAACCCACGCGTGCTCAACAGTAATTATATGCGCGAACCACGTGATGTGCGTACGTGCGCACGTGACGTGCGTAAGCACGTCACGTGGTTTCACTTGACGTGCTTATTACAAAATTTCGAGTTTATACTATTGTGCACCTCAATATTGAAGCAGCAGACTACGATTAACGGAGTTATCGTATTCAAAACGATAAACAGGAGTAAGGTTAATGTACGCCGAGCAGATCTACCGCTCGCGTGAGAGCTGCTGGCCGGCAAGGTTTCGGATCGGACCGCGTTTCAGTTCGATCAAATCACAATTTATCTTACGGGAATGCGGTTCCAACTTCTAACGATGAAGTACTAAAAGGAATCGTTTGCTCATTGGTTTTCATCTGGCTGACGTCCGGATCCCGGGCCGCAGAGCCTCAGGCAATCTGACGCTTAACGACTCGACCTCACCTCGGCCGACTTGCCTAACCGCTTATGGTTGAAGAATAACAATCCGCAGGTGGCGTAGCGCTTGGAATCCGACCCCCGAGTTTTTTCGCGCGCTTCAGACTCGGGTTACACAGGGAAAATAAACAGAACAAAGGATTGCAAGGTCGACCAAGCTAAACGCGCTCATTGTCGCCAATCGAGTCGGTACAAACGGAAACCAAGACAATATACACTTTTTTTTTTTTTTGCGATTTGGTGCATAATGGTGCGAGGTATTGGCTGTGGCGCAGTTTCCGTAACATGGCGCAGGATGGCGCAGCCGTTCCACCCCTGCTTGATGTTAGCACGAATAAACTTCAGTTGTAAGTCAGCGCCTTGTTCGTCTACCTTCTTGTTCTTGTCCGTGTCCTTGCGCTGTTTTAATTTTTAATCATGAACTGCCAACTAGCCCAAACTTCTACGTTAGTCAACTTCTTTTGACAGTCAGTCGATTTTCAAATAAACCAGTTATTCCAAAACTTGGGAATTGCCGTACAACCGTGTAAAGCCGCCAGCTAGGTATACTGCACCGCCAAGGATGTGACATTAACAGTGTGCTACTTAATTTTCTTGATGAAGTGCTCCGTTAGATGAGTTATTCGGGATGCTGACACGTGACCAACAGATTAAAAAAAATTATATAACATATCTAACTTTTGGTACGCCAAATTAATGTACACGCAGTCTTGTATAAATTTTACGAAATTAACCCGAGTTTGTAGAGTACAGACGAAGCCGCTTGCCAAGTCATGAGCCAGAGTTGTACTGCAATTTACCAGGTTAATCTGCATAGAAATAACACAAGTTGGCACAGCGTAGGTGAAGATTTTTATGTGTGGTTGCGAGGTTGTGCTAGGGAAAACGTTTCTATGTAAATGATGCTAAACTGGATTGGAGAAGCGTTTCGACGGAGACTCTGATGCTCCGCTTCGGAACCTGGCACGCACAGCGCTGTCGGAGGCACGCGCACGAGGGAATGCTTGCGGGAATACTCGAGGTTGCAAAACTTGCTAGCGGGAATCCTGTATAATGAATTCTAAAATTTCGGGAACCCATTTCTTCGAGAGGTTACAAACGTGAGACCCGAAAACCGTGCAGGTGCGAATGGAGAGGAAGAGCCTGCCGATAACGAAAGTCCTGAATTTCGCAGATTATCGCCAAGCTCCCTGGCCTGTCCGGCGACGACAAGAAAAAACTGGAAGAACACAAAAAGAAGGTCGAAGAGGCAGAAGTGGACAAGTGGGCCGCAGGTTCCGAGCCGACCAAACCATCCGCAGCAGGCTGTACGAATAAAAGCGGGCGTTGTCAGCCGTCAGCATGACAGCTCCCGAGGTTCGTCCCACGGAGATGGGGCTACAGAAATATTCTATACTCACGGTCAGGTTCATAAGGGACGCAGGGTGTGACATTCACCCTTCGTTCATTTGTTTCTCTGCCTTCTTATGAGCGAATGAATTAACTTCAAAGTGTCTTTGGATAGCAGTGAAGCGAAGGATATGATGTGAACAGCTTGCTCCCAAATCTGGACACGGGCAAGAGCGACTGGCAGACTTTTGAGTCCGAATACAGAATTGCCATTGTTTGACGGGGGCTGAATAAAGCCGAGAGCATGAAGACGTCAGAACCCATAACGCCAAACAAATCCTCTTCTGTGTCTGCTCTTGAGCAGGCTATGGTAATCCGGAAAGATGATTCTTTTCTTATATGCAACCGCGTTCTCTACCAATTTCCGAATACATCACTCGCACATCAATCTGGCCGAAGGAGACTGACGCCGAAGGGGCAAACAGAACAGGCTCTCTCTTTTGGCATAATAGGTTCTGGCGTCTCCGGTTAAAACCGTGTGCAACGTTAACCAACTCGCACGTTTATTCATTGACCTCGTCTTCTAACATCACTCGCATTACCTTTCTTTGACGTCACAACAGTAGCTGAGCGCGCGCCCTTCTGCAGCATTCCTTTCACACAACCAAATACGTCACCATCATGGTGCAATGACGGCATGCCGAGGAGAACAAATTTGGCGGTGCTAAGAAGGTGTGTATACGCGTTCAGCAGCAAGGCCACAACAATGGCCGCTGACCTGTCGTCAACGCAGGTTTTCTTTGCGTCACTTTTTAGGTTCGGGTCAGTTGGGAAAGGAGCGCGGGCGCGCCATGACACCGGAGCGCCCCCGCAGTAGCCGGCGAAGCGGTGGCGCTGCGGTTCCGATAGGATCGGTCCCTTGCGCGTCGTCTGCTAGCCTCCTGCCCTGAAAGCCGTTGGCACGCGGCCGCCGCCGTAGGACTTGGAAAGCAAATAATTAGGGAGTTGTAGCAGATCGTCTTTCTCCTCCGCTTCGGTATCCCTGAAGAAAACGCCGCAGCTGCGCATGCGCGCCGCCAGCCTTGTCTGCATAGTTCAAGCTCTTGTGGCAAATTACGGAGCGCTATCCGGGTGCTTAGCGGGCTGCGGAAACGGTCTACTAGAACTCCCTATTAACGCTGAACGAAGTGTATTCAGAATTTCAAAGAGAACGGGCGCACGAAAGAAAAAAAAAAGTAAGATGCCAGTATACTATACGTTGTTTTTTTTTTTTCGCCACGAAGTGCACCTATCCGTGGTTTTAGCTCTTTTCTCTGGGGCACGCCTGAAAGCGGGGGTTATATAACGGAATCTTCTGCTCGCGCGTCCGGTTAGTAAAGTAGGTCGCTGACAAGGAACAATAGGGACTTTTAGCAAACCGTTACCGTGTTCCGCGTACCGCACTATCGGAGCCTTTGAGGCACGCTTTTAAGCGCGTGCCCAGGTGATACCGTGATTGCGGGGCGGACGCCAGCGCCGCCTCTCGGAAGCGCTACAAATGGAGCCGCCGCCTCCCAGGAGTTTCTCAACTGACCCTAATCTAAAAACGTTGCATCTAAGTAACCTAACCATCCCCTAAATGTAACTGCACTTTTTTTTCTTTTTCAGCTGCCTGTAAAGTCAAGTGATCTGTGCCACTTAGAGCCACTAAATAGGAAACGCTTCAGGGTAACAACACGTCAGCCATCTTGGTGCTTTAAATCATGGTTGCCAGATATCTGAAGCTTTATCCGAAATCGCAGAAAATACTTTTATGCTCTCCAGAAATTTTAAAACAGCTCGCGGCAGAGCAAAACTACACCACCTGAGCTTCCTACCATCGTGTCTAAAGCTGAGGAAGTCGCATTTATGAATTGTGACGACCGAGCGCCAACTAGCAGATCAAAAAACGGAGTGCCGATATACTCTAAGCGTGGCTCATTTAGTGGCTCTAGTGCCACTTATATACTACTATTTTCTAATATACCTTAATAAAAACTGCGCTCACCCATAAGCTGCGACTGCGGTGGAAGCTACGTTGGCTACATTCTTGTTGGACAGGTCATATACGTCTCACTTTCGCCATCTGATCACGCTCTCGTCCACAGCCACGGGCAGAGAGCCGGGTCAGGTGATCGAGGGGAGGCGGCTGATTAGTCCGGCGGGCACGTAGCTCCCACAGCAGTCTCCGCTAAGGGGTGAACGGAGTATAGCGCGAATCTGCAGCTTCTGAATGTCTTGCTGTTTCCGAAATTCTTCTTTGGCGCATACCCAGAGGAGATTTGCCAAGAATCTGAATGGTTAGATCACCTTTTTTTTTTTTTAAATTCTTAATAATTAAGTTATAAGTAATCAGTGAGTTCGGAAAGGTTTAACAAAGTAATCGTCCGAATGCGATAATAAATTTGCGCACAGCGTCACGTACGCCTCTGTGAGCATAGCCCTAAGTAATTAGCCCAAAAGAACAGTACGGGGAAGGCCGATCCTCGAGAGGGGCCGCTCCAGCAAGCGCTGACGTGTGCGCTAAAAAACTTATTTTGTTCTTTCGTAATAAGGTCGAGAAAGTTCAACCAGTGGCCGGAGTAGCGAGATAAGGTGGCCGCATAAACCCAATTCATTATTTGAAGTATTTAAAATTGTCAACTCATTGGAAAAATAAAACAAAACAAAAACCCTCGTATGGGCGCGGCCAACGTTGTGCCACATTGACTACCAGTATATGATGTGCGTAAGTAGAGGAGGTACGAGCTAGGAACGAATATATGAACGCATGTTCAGTCATAAACGCAGTCATCTTCGCAATCACAAAAACGACTTTTTGACCCTATTCGGAGAGCCTAGTTATTCTTTTTTTTTTCTTCGCATTAGAAAGCTTTTACCCATTGTATCTTGGTAGAACTACACCCAGAACCGGAGCTCGCGCTCCCAAATCGAAGCCATGCATACTGAAATTCGAGCCAGCTGCGGAAATTATTTGCTCAAATCCAATCCACAATCCAGCACGTGCGTGTTTTTCGCTTTGAAGAGTGAGCGAAGCCAGAGCCTCCTATATAATAGGCTCTGGCCAAGCAGGCGCCATAAGCAGCAAGGCAGTGGAAACGGCATCGGCTACAGAAGGCCGTATTTACAAGGCGGAAAACGACGAGGATTTCGAACCGCGATGCAGTCGCCAATCGTGACACCCGTAAGTCTCTGACGACCCCTAACGAACGCCGGGTCGATCCCTCGGCCCCGGACCGCACTTGAGCCGCAGTCAGACTGCCCGTATAAATCACACAACAAGACACGATGTCATCTGGGGACACGGCTCAAGCCGTTCGAGAATGTCTGCTTCATGGGACATGTCTCCAGAGACTTTTTGTATGACCAACTTGACCGTCATACAAGGAAGACCTCAGAAGCTAATCTTAGGTCTTCCTTGTAGTCCACGAGCTTCGATTATTCTAGATGGTGTGCAACCATGGAGGTAGGAAGCTTCTGGAGGTCACAAGACGTCACCAGAAATGACCAAAACCACGAGCTGTTTTGGTCACCCTCGGGTGCCCCCGAAGGTAACCAGAACTGTTATCAGAGCTGTGGTTTTGGTCATCGTTGGGAGCGTGGCTTTCCACACTTGTGGCTTCACCTCTGGTGACCTCATGTCACCTCTAACAGTTCCCTTACCTCCATCTGTGTCACGAAGGCTGGTTCACACATTCGCGTCGGTTGGCGGGAGAGATGGATGCTAATGTTTGCACCTTGTGTAACGGGCGGTAGCTTGCGCCATCTAGGAAAACTGCGGCTCACGGTTGTTTAACGAAGCTACTTCTTGGATTGCGTATCACGCTGTGTACGGTGAGCCCCTATAACACTTGTCCAGTTGACTCTGTCGTTGCTGTCATGTTTGTCGCACTAAACGTAACCGACGAAACTGCCTGAACCAAACATCACACGCAAACACGCGTGCACGAAAAGCGATTGGAATAATATGAGTAACGAACAATGTCTAGGGTGCACTGTGCAGGGATCAGGTATATTTACACCTACTGCCAAAATACATTTTGCTCTTTTTTTTTAATAATTGGTATAGACGTTCTTTTAATATTACACTCTTTTCTGGTATACCTGAAAACACTGCACACAAGCATATGCAAAGATACTGTAGAGCCGACGGAGCTCTGGAAGACGGGGAGCTCTATAGCGCCAGTTACCGAAAACGGGCAAAAATGGGCTCGATTTTCCCATTGACATTTTCAGAGAATTACAGATAACTTTTGAATAAGATAACCGTCAGAACTGAAACGTTGGCGTCTGCCTCGGACAGCTAGCGCCACATTTGTGAAAAATTAAAAACGGCGCGAAGAAGGGCAAGAGACGAGTATATAGATGCATACAGAAAGAGCGCAGTTTATGTTTGCGATAAAAACAAAAACAGAAGTTTCTGTTGTTGTTTTGAGGGGACACGCTATACTACATATATGTGCGGCTACAGCAACATATGTTTTGCAGTCTTGTTTCTTCTATCCGAAGAAAAATACTTCAAGTTATGAGCGACCATAATTCGAATTGAATACCATCTTCACCGCGAACTCATCAGGCGAGACGGCCATTCGAAAGAAAGATAACGGCCGCCACAATCAGTTGGCTAATCCAAGGATGGTTAGCCAACCCATTTCAACGGGCCGTGGTCGAGTCCGATGGCTTGTAAACGCGATCCTTCGCGCTGTAGGAATCGAGTCATCCAGGCTCCAAACGGCAGAGCCAGGTCGAGCAGCGCAGCGGCGACAAAGGTTGCAGAAATGCCATCGGGGTGTCTGTCCTGGTGCTCACGCTAGTCCTCGTCGTGAATCGGGATAGTGCTTGTTCTCGGCAGCGGACGGGCGAGATCGGAGGCCTACAAGGCTGCGCGCCACTCCAGGACTGCGCGGCGCAGGTGAGCAGTGTGGATGGTGGTCGAAGCTGGAAATAAAGACTTATCGAAGAATATTAATTCAAGGGATACTGAACCGAAATTTCGAGCAAACAAGACAACGCTGGACGGATAGGCGGGACGCTGCAAAACCCAAAAACATCCCTCACACAGCGATATCTCGAACAGATCGCCGTATGTTTGGAAAAAGTGCGCAATTGAACACGGCCGACGAGGCCGACGAGACAAGTCACGTCACGATTCTTATTCCCTCTCTTTCTCGCTACGTCCAGTCGAGCTGGTGAACCGAAGCGAGGAGGAGAGAAGCGAGGCCGCTTCCCCTCATTCTCCAATTCTCCCGGCGGGCAATGACGTCAGACCTCGCGTGATCGCGCCCTTCTTTTCCAAAATTACGGCCATCCGTTTGAGATATCGATGTACGAGTGAAATTTTGGAGTTCGTACCGTTCCGTTCAACGCTTCTGCGGCCTTGTTTTGCGAAATCCAGATTTCGGTTCAGTATCCGTTTAAAGGCTTGTTCAGCGATTTTCGTTTGAGTGCGCCGAGTGCTTTGCACTCTCAATAAAAAAGGGTGTAAAAGGGTGTATCGTTACACCCTTTGTCCCATATAATACACCCCAAAACTTCATTTCGACGTACAGAGCCCTATAGTCGAACAGACGGCCCCAAATTTTACGAGGGGCTTGATAACGGTGCGACATAACTTTTTAAATAGCTAAAGTACGTATCAAAGACCACATAAAGAAAATACCCGAGTTTTTACAGTAAGGCCAAGAAGACCCCGATCTTTTTTTTTTTTTTTGTAGTCAGTAAAACGTACATTAGCTATTTTAATAAGTTGTACCACACGGCTATCAAGCCCCTCATAAACGTTTGGGCCGTCTGTTCGACTGTAGGGCGGTGTACGTCGAATTGAAGTTTTGGGGTGTATTATATGAGACAAAGGGTGTAACGATACACCCTTTTACACCCTTTTTTCTTGAGAGTGTGCGTTCCCTTGTTCAGATTCCGAGTGCTGCTCGATCGGGCGACTGGGAGGAGAGGACGAATGCGCTGGTCGTCTGCAAGGGCTTTCCACTGATCTCTATGACAATCGCTGTATCGCGTTTGCCCGCTCCGCGAATGCGGCCACTGGCGGCCCTCTTTTTGGTAGAGTTATATCACCTCTAGCCAAGGTACAGCTGCTGCAGCCACTATCATCCATCCATGGCAGACGGCGTTGTGGCCTGGTTGTGGCAGTTGTGGTGGCAGGCTGCCATCAAAATAGCGTGGGTGATATTTCATGATTGATTGAAATTGTTTGACGAAACATATTTTTCAAACCCTGCGTGAACGGTAGCCCGATCTTTGAGGACCCGGCGAAAGTTCTACGAAAGCGCAGCACCGCGGGGAAAAGCAGCACAGCACGCATCGAAAGTCGCATCGAAAGAAGCATCGAAAGCAGACGCCGGTACGGAGTCTGCTTTTGATGCGAGCTGCGCTGCTTTCCCCCGGTGCTGCGCTTTCGTAGAACTTTCGCCGGATCCTCAAAGATGAGGCTACCGTTCACGTCGGGTTTCAAGACTCTGCTTTGTCGAACAACTTCAATCAAGCACGAAATATCACCCACGGTAGAGTGTACTAGATCTACGGCTATTTTATGGCGGCCTGCCGCCATTGCGCTGTCCGCCATATTACTATGATGGCTAGAGATGATATAACTCTACCGAAAAGATGGCCGACCGTGGCCGCATTCCTGTCCATAGGCGGAGCTGGTCAAACGCGATCCAGCAAATAGACATAGAGATCAGTGGGCCTTTCCGCCCGCTTTCCTTCTCGCCACACTAGAACGCAACGCATGCGCACTACCTGCCCAGAAGGCGTCGGCCGTTAAATTGCAAACGCTCTCCAAAATTTGCGTTGCTCCGTGGCACGTTCTCTCCAAACGGCTTAAGGTTTCGCAGTGTCTTGCTCAAGGGTTTTTTTAGTGTCTTTGAGATAACACCTACGCACCATCATTGAGAAATGGTCACCTTTAACACTGTCAAAACTTATCTCAAGCCCTCGGTGACAAAATGATTTCTAAGAAAACAACAAATGAAAAGAGGCAGGTGGAAAGTGTTCCAGGACAACCTGACAGATGGCGCCTCCGTGTTTGCTCGTCACAAGAGGTTACGACCGACTACGACCGAGTACGACAGAACCGGTTTTCTTAGCCTCTTACAACCGAGCCGCGCAGCAGCAATGGCGGTCGGAAGCGGCTTAAAACCCCGTTTTGTTGGACTAGGTCCTAGTCGGCAGCAACTGGGCGAACCAGCCTTTTAAGGCCCGTTCACACACTCGCGTTTGACTACGACCGACTTAGACGATACCGTTTTTTTAAGCCTCTTGTAACGGCTCACGGCCGACTGCATTGCTGCCCAGATGGTCGTACGCAGTCAACAGAGGCTTAAAAACCGGTCTTGTATTCGTCGGCCGTGTCCAAACGCAAGTGTGTGAACGGGCCTTCGTGTTACGAAAGCTTACGTCGGCTAACGTCGAGAGTCACCGAGGCATCTTCGCACGAAGCGCGGTAACGAATTCAAGGAGTAGATTTGTGCGCGACATGCGAGGCACTGACATAACGTAAGAAAACGCGAGGTAATGATCCAGTGTGAATGGGCTTTTCAACTCCAATATGCGAACCAGCCTCTAGATGACGCTCCGTGGATTCAATAGAGACGAAGTTCAAAGGTGCTCACCTCCTTCCAGTTTAGCAGAGCGAACGCTGGAGGCGACATCATCTCCAGCGTTCGCTCTGCCAGGAAAGAGGGGAGACCAGCTGTAAAAGAGATATCTACGTCATGAGAGCGAGCTCGAGCGCAGACACAGATTGGACGCGAGCGCTGCGTCAGCATTCGGCTGGCAGTCGTGTCCAGTCAGAAGCGTCAAAGGGGCTCGGGACCAATTGTTGACTATCGGAGTTTCATGACGTTCCGTGGAGGGAGAAGGGGTCCTTCACAGGCTCTGGTTATCCTAGGCAGTGTTGCCCCGGTGGTATTGGAATGGCTCGCTCTCCGCTGCTTGCAGGTACCACACCACCAATGGATCACCCCGAGGCACCAAAGGATCATCCGGAGGCACAGCGGCACCGTTCGCTAAGGCACCCGCAGCTTTGCGGAGGCTCAGCTACATCAGGGGTATCAGGGGCGAGCCGGACGCGCCGACTGCGGACGACGATCAGGGCACCGAACAACTCATGACGCTGGGACCCGACGTCGAAGTCGGCGACGATCCGACGAACGTCATTCGATTATAGATAACGAGCCTGTCTTCCCAGGCAAACCTGCGATATAAAGCGATAGGTATGTCTCTACCGCACGACGCGTCTACAGACGTGGCATTCGCATTGCAAGCGGTGGGGGATTCGGTCGTGGATGAGAACGGAGGCAAATAAAATCGATTCAATTTTAGACGAAACGATTTCGTTAGGTTAGCGACGAAGTGTGTACGTTTAGAAGAGGGGAGAGAGAGAGAGAGAGAAAAAAAATTGTTCACTATAGACCCTTTCCAAAATTCAGTCTGGCCATTTTGATCACTATTACAATAATAGTGATTAAAGTGGCCACATCGGAGGAATGGTATCGCTGCCGTACCAATTGCGGCCTCCTTGTTACGGATGAGGGAAGAAGTCGAAGGTGAAGCGGATGATGCGATCCCTATACATTCGAGGCGGTAGGACGATGCGGCGGAGGATATGAATACACAAGCTGCGTATAAGCATTCACTTCTAACTCGGGTCCAATCAATCTGTTGGTGGCCCACAATCACCTCTGGAGACCCCTGACGTGTAGATTTTAATCGAGGCGTTCGTACGAGTTGCCGCTTTGTCCTGACCGGATTATTTTTCTCACCATCAAAACTGAAAAGAAAAAAAAAAAAGAGAGAACGAACTGTACAGTGAAAAACGCATACTCGTCCGCCCTCGCGAAAGTGGCGGTGCCGGATAGAATACTACGTACTACAAGTTCATCTCCGCCATTAATACGGCAAAAGTTAAGCCGATACTTCAGCCACCACACGGCACTGAATTTCTGGAAGGGCCTGTTGGCGATCCTTCCCTTTAATCTGCTATAGCTACACCATTCATTATAACACTGCACACGCGTGCAAAGAATTAACGATCGACACAAGGGTTATGCTTAATCACCTCACTCATTCCTGGTTTCTCCACCTCAATCACGAGGTGCAGAACCCAGGAATCCTAGGCTAAAGCTCCGCCCCGGCCGTGAAAACTTTCACCAAAATATAATGACGATAAAAAAAAAAAAAAACGAGATTGTTTGCGATGTGGGAAAATCAACATGCACGCTGGTGAACGGCCTACGAGGCATCCTCTCATCGAGTCCAGCCTCCGCTTCTCCTTGTGCACCCTAGACACGTCCGCCCCGTGACGCCCGTCGGAGAGCACGAGGAAGGACAACTCTGCTCCCGGAGGTATAGAGATCACCGCCGCAAAGAGAGACGCCGCCACTGGGCCATCCGAAAGGCAGGTCCCCCTAACCTCGGAATGCGAGGCGCGCTAAGAATCTCGCAGAATCAAGTTAAGAGGGCAAAGGAAGTGTCCGCGTAGAACTGCTCACATAAAAAGCTTGCCTGCGGGCTACAGCCCCATTGACGTAAGGGCGTTCGCTTACATCTTTCTACGTTATGACACAACTACGAATGATATGCTGGGCTAGAAGGAAGGTGTATTGATGCCGCGACGGAGAGCGGTCCCGCGATTCGAGCGTAAAGGGCGCAGCATAATCTGAACGCAGAAGCCGCACCATTTGCCCCTCCGGGGCTAGAAAAGAAAAAAAACTGCGAACAAAAATGGGCGTGTTGAACAATTTATTACAATCGACAAAGGTACCGTTCGGAAATAAATGTAAATACTACCACTTCCATTTGTTGCCTGCTCTATTTAATTTAAAAGCCGATACCAACTCATTAACTATAGCATTCGCCGTTGTGGCGCTGCTACCAGCTTCGAGATGGTATAGTGGTGGTACCACATGAGGCATGAAGCGTGGGAACGCTCTAGGCCACTGGGAGTTCTAAGAGAATCGAGCTCCCGTCCCACCTCCCCTTCTAGCCCACGATATAGCCGTGCTTCGTATGTCCATATGCCAAGCTCTCACTGAATTGCTTGCCACGCCTCGTACGAAGCACGGACGTTCCGGTCACTCGCGGTCGCAACTCGGCGTAACACAATAGTAAGCAAACGGTTGTAACGAGCCTCATTTCTCCGAGAAGCACTCGGAGGAAGTCCGATCACGACGAGCTCGGCGAACGGCGAGGCTGCGAAGTCGTCTCAGGCCGCAGTACGAGGTGGCACATATACTGAGCCAGACGTGATCGCGTATACGACAAACGCCATGATCGTAGACTGAATCCTCTGTGTGTGCGTATGTGCGCGTGTTCGTTTCGGCTATGTCATTCGCCGATTTCCTCGGTGGATCACTGTGATCAGCCCTCACCATGCTCCGTAGAAAGGTGGACTCGTATGAAGCCACGTGATAGCAGCGTTAGCTATACACTTTTTACCTCATCGACACGCACACACTGAATCGCAGTCAACATCGCCTTTTTTAACTTTATTTTCGATGGCGCACGCACGAAGCGGGGAGCAGGAACTGCTACAGCTTCCTGCGACACACGAAGGTCGTCGGAAATCCGTGGCGGACTCGGGCAGGGAGGCGTGTAGTCGGGCGGAGGTAGTGGGGGCCCCCTTCCTCACGCATGGATGGATGTCTGGAGACGCTGCCTGCAACCCCCTCCCCTCCTCGGCGAGACAACAGCGCGCCCCGACAGAGGGACCACGCAAGCATCCGACGTCTGCAGACAGAAATCCGCTAGTTCCTGTCGGAAGCGGACAGATACCACGAATGACGGACAACCGTGCTTTTCGCCCTTTGTCGTTTTCCTTCCGTCTCGCGCTCACCCCCGACAAGTTCAAGGGGAATTCCAGCAACGATGTGGGCATCAGCTCGGCGCCTTCATGCCCCGTTTCACATACGGTAGCATGGGCCGTAGCAGACGCTATGACAAATACCAGCTCATGTCCATGACATCACGCTGGAAGCATAAATTGTAAAACGACGAAACAAAAAGCGGGTTCCTGCGTATGCGCGGTGATCCTAGATTGTGTGGGCAAACGAGTTTGTGGTACTGAAAGATATAACTCCAGTCAACAATCGCGTATAACCAATAGCGCCAAGAAGACAAGGCCTGCGCATGACGTCATCTTAAGTAGATCCCCGACCCACCCCGGGCGGCTAACACCCCGAAGCTTGACGAGAGTAGGGGCCACGTCACAACTACGCCGCATTCACTGGCGGACATAACTGCGTGCGCGACTGCTGAGCGCGAGCTGATGGCCAGCTACCACAGTTCATTTGCAACGTGCATGAACAACACCATCAAGATTGCCGGTCTTAGCAGCCTAGAAATGCGAGCTCGTCCCAAGCATCACCACTGAAGCGAGCGATGGATGATGTCGCAGACGATGGTGGTCATCCTGGTTACCTAGGGGGCGCTGAGGGGATCTACTAGTGATGACGCTTAGAGGAGGAAACGCGCAAGCCTCGTCTTGGTGTATGTACAACACGGTCCATTTTCATATTGTCGCTGAGTACTGTTTTACCAAACAGAAGAACAGCTAAACTCGCAATATATTGCGCTGCAGAACACTAAGAGACCCACCCAATCACTGCGGTGTGACACGCAGAGCACGGGGAGAGTCAATCACGGCGCAAAACAGAAGGATCCCCCAGCGAATGACGATGCTCAGAATGTGATATGACAAAAAAAAAAAAAAAAAAAAGTATTGTGCGCAGTAACAAGAATAGGCGTGATGTTTCACTATACTTCGTTTCACCTTCGGTCCGAGCGCGGACGATGGTATGAACCGAAGGGCCAATCAAACAGCGCAAAAAGCGCAACGTCATGACGTGCTCTCTGCGCTTGATAGGACTAGCCGGCGGAGGAGCACGCACAGAGAGACGGCGAATACCCGCTTGTCCTATCAACTGCAGGAAACACAACATGACGTTGTGCCTCTTCGCTGTTTGATTGGCACTTCGGCTCATTACATCGGCCGCGCTCGGACCGAAGCTGAAACGGAGTCCTTGTCCCTGCGAACGTGGCATATTTCAGATCTAGTCATATTCTGAGCTTCGTCATTGGCTGGGACCCTTCTATCTCGCGTAATGACTGGCTGCTGTCTCCGTGTCCTGCAGGAAAGTGAACTTACAGACTCGTTCTTTTTTTTAATGTTGGGGGAATACAGTGTCCCAACACGGTAGATGACTCGGTCAGTTTGCTTGGCTAGATGCACGCCGCAACAGTTACCCTGAAGATGGTCAGAGCATGGTTGTGGGAGCAGACCCCTAAAGCCGCGCCCACGCTGCTAAAGCGTCCTAAAAAACGACAGTCTGCACACACTGTCTGAGGCTTCCTTGTATGACGGCCCTTTGGTCATGCAAGAACTGTCTGCGGCGGAGATATTCGAACCACGTATGAAGCGAACTAGGAACATGCCCGTCCGCAGACAACTGGTGTCCGTGTCTTTTGTGTACACGCGATTGGAGCGAGGGAAGGAACCTTCCTTCGATGCAGTGCGGGAAATTAAATTGATGGCACAAAACGATCTTGCGGAGACGTCACCGAGATTTCCATAGCCACGTCCTCGTCCGCATTGATAAAAAAAAGTTCTTTCCGCCGGGGTTTGCCAGATTCCCTTCGTTATTTTAAAACGTGAGATTCTATTTTGTTTGATTCGAGCTTGTTTGAGCGATTCTACCTCGAAAAAGAAAAAACAAAAAGAAAGAAAAATTTATTGTTTCACAAAGTTTCGAATCTGCAGAATTTTCCAAAATAGATCGCACAACGTGGCCAGAGCGGATACTCAAAATATACACGCGTTTTCCCCATCTGTCTAACGTACAGCCAGCCTGAAAAAAAAAAAAAAAGAAAAGATTACTCAAATTACGGCAGGCACTCCACACACAAACAACGGCCATATATCGATCACTAACTGAGCTCGATGTTCGAAGGCAAATCAAAAAGAACAAAAGCCGAGTTGTCCGCTGCTTTTCCGGCACGCAGACGCGATCCAGAGGACACTCTCGCGTTTCATTTAATTACTCCCGAGGCCTATCGATCCAAAACAGGGCTCAAAAAGCCTCAGCGCGCGGAAAAATAACAAAAACACGTTCCAACAACCCTCCCTCATACACACACACACACACACACACACACACACACAAAGTCTGTCGCTAAGAACAAAACTCGCCGTATCTTGCTACTTTTTACGTTTGACGTGTTTCAATGTCAAACCGCGGGTCTTAGCGAGCGACACGGCCGTTCAAAACCGGAGAGATAAAAGTCTGGTGGGCAACGTTGAAGAGGGGAAGCCGCGAAAGCTGTTTGGCATCAAGAAAAGAAGAAAGGAGTAAACAAAAATGCGTGAGAAAAAAAAAAAAAGAAAAAGAAAGTCGGGTCTTAATAACCCGTCACTGGCTCACTAATGCTGAAACTGCGCGAAGTAAAAAAGTGAGCGTACTCAGATGATGAGAAAAGATAAGCCAAAATAAGAGGGAATAAACTACCGACGCTATACTGGGTGATTACGTCCGAAGTGAAGTCAGCTTTGACCACGTGTGATCTTGCGGTGCGCTTCTTTTTTTCTTTTTTTTTTGTTTGTTTGTTGAAGGAGGGAAATTATTTTGGAAAGCGGTTTCGGTTCGTCAGCCCTCGGGCTTCCAAGTCACGCTTCGAAGTTTCGGCCTGCCGCCCAAGTTTGTGGTACGACTTCAAAAACTCCTACTACGGCTCACACCAATTACTTGAGCTCCTTTGGCTGACAAACCAACTTTAGAACTATTTTAATCTAGTCAATATTTCGTGGCAGAAGTACCGACGAGTGTCGGCCAAGTTGCTAAACACTCTGCATGCACACAACAGTATAGTTCCAAAGATTAATCGCCATTGAGCCTAGTGTAACAAATCGTCGTCCTTCGTGGCGAGGTAGCTTACGTCCAACAGCTCACAAAAAAAAAGAAAAAGAAAAAAAAAAATCCCGCCTTTTTTCGCACCTCATAGCAAAGCTAGCGAGGTACGAGAGTCGTGCTTGCGTAAAAATAAAGCCCCTTCTAACTCTCTTTTCAGACATTCGCGCAGACAGGTCGTCTCAGCATCTTCGGCGCCGCCCGAGGAAACGGAATATCATGCAAAACAAAAAATAACGGCAAAAAAAAAAAAAAAGAATGCCCGTAACGTGCTCCGATCCTCCGGAACAATTAACTTGAACCAGATTTCGGTATCGGTCATTGAACCAGCGGCATAGGGACGACGACGCCCCGAGACGCGTGGCCCCCAAGCTCCGGGAAGGTTGGATCTTCCGGTGGTGGGCGCAATCACGCGATTCCCCGACCGACAAGCATGCGTCTAACAAAAGTCACGCTTCAAAAGCTAGTCTGACTACCGTGGGTGGAAAACGCTCTGTTAGGGGGGGGGGGCACCAGTTTGGCCACTGCGTAACAGCGTACAAAAAAACGGTGCAGACACGAATCATGTTTGCTTCATACATTGCTTCGAACATATCTG
Organism: Ixodes persulcatus; assembly: GCA_013358835.2. Lineage (NCBI taxonomy): Eukaryota > Metazoa > Arthropoda > Arachnida > Ixodida > Ixodidae > Ixodes > Ixodes persulcatus. The sequence continues at coordinate 122,019 of JABSTQ010009934.1, forward strand.
CAGGTGATAGGATCCATGTGACCGTCATACGAGGAAGACCTCGGACAATGTCTGTGTGCAGACTGTCTTTTGTACGAGCAGTGGGACGTGTGGTGAAGAGGGCAACTGGACCACTGGGCTTTCGGTGACAGCTGTAGCTTGCCTCGTGAGAGCAACTTGGTCTACAAAGTAGCATTTGCTCGAATAGAGGAATTCGCGAGGCACAACCCATACTCGGAATAGACTGTATAGAGTGCCATGACACCGCTCAAGACTGAAGGTTGACCACGAACGTTTTCTAACACGAGGAGTCCCTCCGAAAATGTCTTACCAGACTGCATCATATAGACCCGCACCAGGCTGACTAACCTCACGACCCCGGCACAAGAGCGTAAACTACGGCAAACCCTTTCCACGACCGCGGTGCTTTCCTCAACGACCGAAAATAACCGCGCCCCCACGCTGCAGCCGATCGACCTCACCTTGGTGACCTCACCCGTGTTGACCTCAAGCAACAACCCCCCCCCCCCCCCCCCCCCAAAAAAAAAAAAAAAAAAAAAAGAAAGGATAAGAACGAAATATTTTTGTTTCCTGAACGGCGTGAAATCGGACGTCCCCGCGCTGAGAATGCCCGGCAATCGCCGGGCCGCGCCGTGAGGAGGCGCCGCGGACCGTGAAATCGGCGATGGGGCGCATAGTCCAGACCAGGGCCTACAAACTGCGTGTACGCGCCCCTGGGAGGGAATGCGGTGGCATATACATCATCCATCCCCACGCGGTCCCGAGATTGTTTCGTAGCCGTCGGGGAACGCGGCGTGCCTCGGTAATTAATTTAACGGGCCTTTGTGCGCACACAGTCGCGTCCGGGGGGTGTGACTGTATACGGGGCATCTTTCATTAATGCGAACCACGCCGTTAATGGGAGTCTTCCCATGGTTTCGAAATATCCGTGCGTGCCTATTAAGTTTCTCGGTGCTCATCCGGTTAATGTGGAATCCTAGACTTAATTAGTAACGTTTCTGGAAGTATCGATGTCTCACGAAGGGCCGCGTGCATAGTCATTTTAAATATACGAATAAAACAGGTTATTAACCGAGTGGTCAGGAGCACGCTGTGGAGCTGCGGTACTTGCAATTGATGATATTGTCCACAACCGAATATAGCGGGAAAAAACTCCTCTACTACCGCATAGAACACGAGAACCTATACCGCGGCAATCCGCGAATGATGAGTAAGGACAAAATCTAGATTTGCCTGCGAAAAATATGGCATACGAAGCATGTGCTGAAACGTCATGCTCAGACCAGACTCGTCAAGACTATCGTAAGCACGCACCTTCATACAACCACGAAGATCTTCACGAAGCAGTCGAGGAGTGAGGGCCTTGAATCGAGCGCTTGAAATCCCCCTAGAGCTAAGATATTTCTCTCAAAAGGCGACTGTTCAGTGTACTCGACCATTCGTAATCTTATATACGAGTCAGGGAAACAAGCGTACGCCACATCATCGCAAAGTAAAAAGTCAACTAATTAGAGCGGCTATCTTCGTCTATAAACCATTTTATTGAAAGCGACGGAAGGAGGCGCTGTTGGCCATTCACGTCCGCGTGAACGTCCGGTCAAATGATAGGACAAAAAAAAAAACCCACCAAAGCAGCGCCTCTTGGAACGTTCCTGAACTACATTATGAACAGTTCTCCGGGTGATTAGCTAAAGGACCGCTCAGCGAGAGATTTGTTGGATATATGTTTTTTTTAATACTCCCGTAAGACAGCCGATCCCCTCTTATCTGTTTTATAGCGCAAGAGAAGGACCTTGCTAGATAGCCAACTTGGTGATTTCTGTAGACTTTATCGCCCCAGAGATCAACATCGACAGGCTCGAAAAGCTGGTGTCATCTCAATTCGGCTGAGATGTCCATTCGGCCGACGGGTCGATTCGGCTGGACGCTCCAATTCGGCTGGATACCCAGTTCGGCTTAATGATTCAATTCGGCAGGACGCTCCAATTTGGCTGAGTACCAGGAAAGCTTGACAAAACTGAGAAACCGGAACTCTCTTGGGGCGCAAGAGACGGCTGGTGCCTGTAAACCGTAAAATGGTCTATACCGGGCAGTGGAACGCGTCCACAGCACAGCGAATCGGCAATTTGTTTTCCGCCTATAGGTGGTGCGTAAACACAACGAGTTGGCTCTGCCATTTTCGTCTGCTGTGCTGTATATCGGACGCTGCGCGTGCATCCACAGCTCAGTGACTCAGCATTTTTCGGCCGGGTGACGAGTGATGCAAAGGTCTATAAACCAGCTCAACTCTCTGACGTCACTGCCACTGCGGTGGCACTGCTGTCGGCGTGCGCAGATGCTTCACCTCAGGCGGGTTTTCTGTGCACGCGCATTGCCCGGTGTGGGATAACGCGGGTTTGTTTATAAAACAGTGTGTCCGTCGATACTGTGGTGCGCCTGCTTTCCCGCAAAGCACTCGGGAAAGTCAATAGCTGCCGTCTGCGGAGCGAACTCGGCCAATGACGAGGCTATGTCTAGGCCTAAAGAAACAGTATGCACTGCGCGAGACGCACCACATTTCTTACGGTGATGTGCACCTATCCGGATGAGACCTCTATGCAAAAGATGGGCCCCAGCAAATAGTCCGGAGGGCACGCATGCATATAGTGTAGTCTATAGGATGATGCACGGCCGGCGTTGTTGCGGCAATTGCTCCTTCGAAGCGTCGGGGGGGATCCGCCCCCTTCTCACCCCATCCTAATTACAATTACCTCACATCCGAGACGGACTAATGAAGGAGGTCGGGTACCAACTTAAATGGCCGACAAACTCGGGGGAAGAGCCTCGCCCGCGCTTCTACCCCCAACTAGGCTATAGATATACATGCATGAACAGAAAGAGAAGAACCGGCCATTACAGAGTTAAGCCCACTCTCGAACCTCATTAGTTATTGGTGCGGCCCGAAGCGCCAAACAATTTAATAACGAAAAAAAAAAAGCGAAGAACAAACACATTCTATCCGGTATAACGTCTTCCTGGCGAAGGGTCTGGTGATTTGCATATATCCTTCCCAAGCTGAATCATAGAGCTATGGCCGTGACGGCGATTAAGAGGTATTACGCATACACCCATCCTACAGAACGTTTTTTTTTTTTCTTCATTATTCTCTAATGTTTAGCCTTCGGGCTCGCTCATAGAGACAGCCTTTCCAGTCAAGACAAACGATCCTTGTGCGGTGATAATCAATTCGCAGCGTGTGTAGTGGCGAGCTCGGGGGATGGGCGTACGATGCATCTCGACGAAACAGCCAGCGAAGCAAAATGAAATGCCCCATGAGTACTTGGGTCATGAACACTTTGTAAGATATGCTGTCATGAAGCAGCTACAAGGTTGTGAGAGACGCCGCTACTCTTTGCGCTCTGTACACCTTTCGAACGCTAATCCCCACAGGCGAAAAATAGCGGCGCCCGGAACAGGTCGCCGAGAGGTGGCTTTTGCCTCAATGGCGATCTGTATAGCGGGGAAGCCTTAAGGCGGGTTCACATACTTGCGGGACGGACCGGTTTCTATCCCGTTTTGATGGTGCCGACGCAGTTGTTGCCATAGCAACCCGTACGTCGCAAGACGTTGCAGTCGCACTCGGTCGAACACACGTAAGTGTGTGAACCAGTCTTCGAACCGATGTTTCCAAGAAGCACGCTCGATGCTGAGCGGCATCTGTGGATAAACGCTTTCGGTCGTTAGTCATCGGCTTGGAGCCCGCATGGGTGCACGTGTATCTGTTGCGCTTTCGTGTTGTGTAGTAGAAGCGCGTGCAGAAGCTCATCGTGTGCGTGTTGTGCAGTAGTAGAAGCGCTTGACTATAAAAAGTCCATGTCCAGGCCTCACGGTATGTCTGCCATGCCCTACGCAACCCCCAACGGACGAAGTGCGTAAACGAAAGCGTCACTGTGGTCGGTCTTCCAGAGGATTGGCCAAGAGCTCATCGTACGACGCCTTGGGAAGAATGTCTCTTTTTACCCCCGCAAAGAAACGTAATGAGAGACCGTCAGTAGTATCGGCGTCGCTTCGGAGCACGCGATGACTCCAAACTGCCGCCGTGCTCTTTGCACCCATCCTCTACGTAACTTGTCCGTGGCAATGAATGGTCTAAGTAGCCAGGACCACAACCACCGAGACAAATCCTGGATGAAACGGCACGGGTAAAAATCATGAAAGGGCGCTGGTCCCTGCGAAACATCTCACACCTCGCAAAAAACGACGAGAAAAAAAAAAAAAAAAAAAACAGCAACAATGGGCAGTCGTAATTTTCGGAACCGGAATAGCCGCTTTGAACAATCAACTAGGAAGGCGCCGCTCGTTCGTTAACGAGTAATTCAATAAAGAAAGAAAATATCAAATAAAAATATTGAGATAAAGAAGGAATAAAAGGAAAGAGCGTGAATTTTCGTTATCCCCAGAAACCTAATGTGTAATTTGGATCCGTGCAGAGGCATCGATTAGGGAAGACGAACGGCGGTCCCTTTGTGCGTCCGACTCTTGAGATTCCATTCTTAGCTTCATCGAAAAGACTGCAAACAATCCATTCAAACACTTTTTTTTTTCTTTTTCGGATAGTAATATTTTGCTAATAATATGACCGATTATTAAGGAAAGTGAACGCCTATTAAAGGCGCCAATACAGCCTTTTCGTGCCTAAAAACATAAATCTACAAACGTGTCACCGAGAGAAAAAAACGCAAGTACGTTTTTAGTTTATGGGGTTATACCGTTCCGCGTTGCGATGACAGCTCGTGAAAACAGAACGGCCGCGATTACCGCTATCGGTAGATGCTCTCGCAAAATAATTTTGAATCGAACAGTTTTGATCGTTCTATATAGAACGATCAAAACTGTTCGATAAAAAATATTAATAGTAATAATAAACTACGCTCCAGTTACAACTGCAAAGATCTTATTCTCCCAGTACGCTTTTCTTTGAATGTTTCGGCCTCCGCCGTATTTCATCCCCGAGCGACCTATCTACACGCGAACACGCGGTCGGAACGCTTTCGCCAGGGCGGGACGCCGATGACGGGTCCGTGCAGCGTAACCGCATACTCGAAAGAAAAACTGAGCACGGCGATAGATAAAGCCGCTCTAAAGAAGCCAGCGTTCAAACTGAGGTCAGTCGGGGTAACCGGAACAAAGGAAAAGCCAGATAATCTAAAACCTCATTCGCTGTGCGACGCCCTCATCAGATCGACATCGAGTGCCGATTTGCGTATACGAAGCGGGGCAGCACTTTTTGAACACCAAGTCGAAATGCGACAGAGGAAGGCGTGGTTCAGATAACACTCGGTTTCCCAACAAGTCCAACGGCAGCAGACGATGCTACGCTCTACACACGCGCTAGATTACAGCCGCCATTGCCGACCTTCTAGCTCTTGTCTTACCCAGAGTCAGTGAAAGGGTCGTTCACGAGCCTCCACAAAGGCCAATGCTGGAGCCTGGAGAAAAGGGTACAGTAGAATCTAAAATGGCAATAACCTGGCCTGCTATGGCAATGATGAAGGGAAATAAATGAAATAAGAGTAAACAGAAAGTGAAGGTCGGTTACGGCGGTGCCCATGCACAGTTGCTAGCAATATATACGAGTTCAAAGCGCATCATCGGCTCACCTGTCAGTCTTTTAATTAGCGTTTTAAGCCGCGGTCACACTCATAACGCATCATACAATAGGTAGACATGTCCGAGGCGCTTGTTCTTGCATCGTATCTCTCGGTCCTGTCACGTGCAATGCATGTCACGTTCAAAGCGTACACATGTACGCAACAAACGTGCTTGCGGAGCATGCGTGAGACCTGCCCGCAGTTAATTCTATCATCGTGCATCAAGCGAATGATATACGATGAATCGTGTACGAGCGGTGTGGCCACGGATTTCATCAAGACGATAGCGTTCGAAGGCGAACATTTGGCTCCCTCCTTCGAACCCTTCGGCAAATCCAAGGGTACTGAAACAATGCTGCGGACCGCGGGCGCGGAGAAAGGCCACATCGAGAGTTTCAGTTTAATATATCAGGGGGGGGGGGGGGGGGGGGGGGGGAAGACGTGTACGCTGTCGACCTGTGTAGTAACAAACCGTTGCGACGTGGAGCTCCACCCGAAGAGCCAGCCGGCGGCAACGGCACAATAAAAAAATAAAAAACAAAACAAAAAAACGTTTACGACGCAGCGCGGGCGTCAAAGACACAGCTGCTCGTCTCCAAAAGGCAGCATCCTTCGCTGGTTCCCCTTCCCTCACCGTCCTCCCGAAAATTACCCATATACGGTACAAAGGAAAAAAAAAACAACAAACAAACAAGAAAAACACCAGCAGCATCAGTGCAACGCCAGCTTCCAGTTCGCCTGGCTTCCGCTCCAATCGCCGAGGACCCGTTTTTACGGGCCGACTAGACCACCGGGCTTTGTTTTGATCGCCGCCATCGGCGCACCTTTACGTCGGACCAGAGTTTCTGGAGAGATAAGCGGTCCACATTTCTATCGTGCTCCTCGTGAAGCGCATAAACGTGTGCAACGCAAGGCCCATGTTTTGTTTTCGAGGTGGCACACTACTGCTCGCAGCCTCCACAGCGGTCCACCGTGTACGGTGACCGTACGGAGCCACCGTACACTGCGCCTCCTCTCGTTTTAAATCGACTTGGGATGTGTCGCTCAGATGCGGGATTTCGCTTATGATAACGGAACGAAGGAAAGGAGCCAACGAAGAAACCGCGGAGGATGATACGGCCGGCGTTGTTTTATCGGCGTCTTTGGACGGTTCGCTCGTTCGCTAAAACGGCTTCCTGCTTCGCGGTGGGGTGAGCCAATTTTGTTTTTGCACTATTTTTTATCGATTGGTTTCGTTTATTTTGCGCGACGTTGGAGAATCGCATCAATGACGATGGCTCGGCGAACGTAGCGAACCACTCTCGCCATAATGTAGTACGCAACCTTTGTCCTTCGGGGCACAGCCACGCTGATAGCTTCCGCATTCAACTGCGCCCCGTCTATAAAAATAATTTAAAAAGCAACTGAGCCGTAACGAGGGCGCACCGCCCGCGTTTAATAACGTTATGCCATCAATATAATGAAGAAGGGAGTAGTGAGTCACGATATACGAAGTGTGAAGGAATTGAGGGAAAGGTAGTCGAAATAAGTGTCACTAAAGCCCCGGACAACTTCAGAAACACGTGCCGTGGCTCGTATCTTATGATCGCTGCGCAGTCAATGAGCTTGCGGCATTTGTCGATAACAACTCCGGTGGACAAACCACCAGGTAAGAAGCGCCAACTAGAGTCACTAAATAAAGCTACGCTTTCAGAGTACCGAAACTTTAAAACTACGAGTCTGAAGCGCGTCAGGCGCCGCCATCTTGGGTCCACGCGCAGATAGAGAAGCGACTCTAGCCGAGCCAAGCCGAGCTGTAGCCGTCTCCTGTGCCAGCTGCCGCAGCCGCAGCTGTGGCGGCGAATCAAGGTCGTGTTGTTCGTATCTCGACGTAACACGGAAAACGCGCGTGCTGAGCGACGGACTTCAGCGTGCGCGCGCAGTAAACAGTGAACAGCAGCAGGCAGATGACCGCTGGACCCAAGATGGTGGCGTTGAGAAAACGCGATGATGATGATAGCAACTCACGAGACTGCCGCTGTTTTTAGATGCCGCAGCGAACCAGAATTTTGTTGGATAAAGCGACTGTATTGTCGGCAAAATGCCAAAGAAAAGGAATCCATGTTGTAAAACAGCGCGAAAATCACACGGACAAGGAAACACACAGGACGAGGCGCTGACTATCAACTATATATTCAGAAGACATACAGAAACATTCACGCGAGGACTGCTTCTTCTCTTCCTCTTCCAACAGTCATTCGCCATTAAGCGCGCACCTTTTAAATCATATCACATTAAAACACACCGGAACATTAAAACACACCAGCACAGGTATAAGTCATCGCGTCTTCTTCCTCCTTCTTTCTTCGATCTTCAATCTCGATCTTCAAATCTCTGGTCAACCCATGTCCAAAAAAACCCTCTCACTGTCCACTAGGTTGATGGATGGTTGGCTCACGCACCCGGGTTTTCGTTTTTCTATATGATAAGCTTCTACTAACTCCCTCGCTATCTGATCTTTGTGTTTAAACAGCACTTTAGTGTCACTAAACCGTGGCTCACATCCACAATCACGGCAGTGGACAGCTAAATGAGAGTACGCGCTACCTTTTAATGAACTGTGGTGTTCGCGTAGACGGATGTTTAGGCAACGCCCCGTCTGACCTATATAGGAATGACCGCATGAGAATGGTATTTCATAAACGATCCCCTGTGCACATGACACGAACTTCATGCCATGCTTGACGCGACATCCAAAAATTTCTGGCTTACTTTTCCTGTCAGCACGCTTCTTAACCACGTTTATAATCCTGCTCAGTTAATGGCGAATGACTGTTGGAAGAGGAAGAGAAGAAGCAGTCCTCGCGTGAATGTTTCTGTATGTCTTCTGAATATATAGTTGATAGTCAGCGCCTCGTCCTGTGTGTTTCCTTGTCCGTGTCAATTTTCGCGCTGTTTTTCAACATGGATTCTTACCAACTCGCCCAACTTTCCATTCTAGAAAAGGAATGCGGTATTCTGAAAGCGTAGCTTATTTAGTGACTCTAGCGCCAACATAATAACACCAGGTTTCTTAAGCTCTCATTGACTACATAGAAAATTCTTTCTCCACCTATAGACCTTTTCTTTAACGGCGCCGCCATCTTGAGAATTGCGGCGCCGACGACGCCGTCTAGCGGCTTAGAGAAAGAAATACCGGCTGGTTCTGGCAGCACAGCTATCTCGGTAGGCAACGTTGTGGGTATGGGGGGAACTTGGCTAGACTTGGCTATGGTGGGCTGCAATAGCTTGGTTGGAGCTTGTCCGGTTGAATCCAGCTGGCTACTCACAGGCCATCACCTTGCCTCCTCGAGAGAACGACGACGAAGACGGTGGGGTGTTTTGATTGAGTTTCCACAACGAAAGAATATATTAATATATTAGCCGTTTAATGTAGTCTATGCAGGTAAGCTCTCGGCATTTGATAGCTCCATCTTGAGTGGTGGCATGTAGCCTTTTTTTTATAAATTTCACATTCCATGGTGCTTGCAGTGATCACCTAATTGGACCACCTGCACCGGGAATTAAAATCGGTCCTCTTGTCCTAAACGAAGAGGTCGTGAGCTTAAACGTGACGTTGAGTGTGAAACGAATCTCTCGCGATTCAAGATCGCAATCGACTGACTTCATAAATAAGGATTCTTGGGGATAATCCGAAGCTCGATAACATTGCAGCCACACTCGCTCTGCAGCTTCTTGTGCTCATGGCACACTTTCTGCTATTGCTTTATGCTTTTTAAAATTATTTATCCATCCGACGACCACGCAGTGGTAGTCAGACAACCGTAGATTTTCGGAAATTGCAGCAGGGTAAAAAGGAGCACTCGGAACTGACTCATGCACGACGTCCGTTTTTAAGCCTTTTCGCCCATACCCTTGGCGGTTGCATACCCTGTGTCAGCGGGCAATCCAAAAATGCACCAGGTCGAGGGTACGTCAGTTACTGGCTGGTTTGAGGTTATGCGAAAAAGGTCTATAGTACTCCAAACGATTGATCTTTTCCAAGGATCTACATTTCGCCAATTCAAAAATTCAAGGTTAAATAGACCCCGCGAATACATTAGCTCATCGTAACTAATACATAGTGCACCGTTCCTCCGAGTGTGCTAGCGCACTAAAGCCCCTTCATTTTTCAAAAGTAGCGCAAGGTGGGTCGATGCACGAGGGACGTGCAACGTGCAGCCCTTGGGAAGATAATAGCGGCACAGCGCAGCACTGAGCTAGATTTCAGACGCCATGTCCCTCCCAAAAGTGGCGCACGGCACGTGTCTCGAGCATTTACACAACAATAAATGGCGCCACTTTTCCCATGGATAGAAGAAGAAGAGGTTTATTTAGAAAGACAGAGAGGTCGCTCCATGCAGTTTGCATTAACCGGTTTCTCTGTGCTGGGGAAGGGGAATAGGGGATGCCAAAGAAGGGCAAGAAGATGAAATTAATAAAAACACATCAAAATAACGTGGAGCTCCATATCTGCTCCTTAAAGACGACAAATAAGTTGGGTATCACGTAAGAAACGAAGTAGGTATTTGGTCGCATCAGCCAGCTTTTCTGGGCTCTCCCACGCTCCTAAGATCTTCTGGAGAGAGAACGGTCGGGAGTCCAGCTGAGAAAGTTCTTCAATTAGCACCTCTCTTTCCACGTCATAAATTGAGCAATTGCATAACAGGTGGTCCAGTGACTCCACTTCTTCACATATCAAGCAGAAGGTCTTTTCCCAATACAGTGGAGATATTTATATGTAAATGCAACGCCCAGCCTGATTCGGTGAAGTACTGATTCAGTCTTTCTTGTAAGGTTTCTGGGCGGTCTGAACTTCAGTTCAGGATCTAGATTATAAAGTCGTGGATAGTGGTGAGAAGGGCTTTCCCAGAGGGCCGCACCTATTTTTTTTTCTACCCAGAACACCGTTGCACCAGCGTCAGTTCTTGAATATGGAACAGAAATGCTAGATATGTTGTCGTGCCCGCTCTTTGCTGCTTGGTCAGCGGCCTCATTACCAGGGACGCCACAATGGCTCGGGATCCATTGGAAGTGAATCTGGTGGCCAGCCTTTTGGGCCTGTTGGCAGAGGCTGACCACGGTGAATGTCAGCTGTTCATTCGCTCCACGTCGTAGATAGTGCTGCATACTCTGGAGTGCAGCTTTTGAGTCAGTGAATACGGACCATGTTCGTGGTTCGGTGCGTATTATATATTTTATGCTTTCTCTAATGGCCACCAGCTACGAGACAGTGGATGAGGTGCGGTGGTCTAGTCTGAATCTAAGCACGACTTGTTCCATGGGTATAACTACTCCTGCAGCTGAGCTTTGATGAGTTGTTGACCCGTCAGTGTAAATGTGAGTTCTGAACCGATGGTTGACATGAATTAATGAGAGGGTCAGTTGCCTCAATACCGTTTGTGCAGTTGACGCTTTTTTCTGTATGCCATCTATATTGAGTGATATAGTAGGGCATGTAAGTGTCCAAGGTGCAACATCCGCCAACTTTGGTGTTTCGAACTGCTTTGGTATATTTGGCTCCTGTTGTATCAAGAATTTAGCATAGCTTGAATCTTTCCTGGATGATTGTATCTGGGCAAGGTGGTGGGATTCATGCCTTGTCAGGTGTCGTAGGTGTACACGTAGTGTTTCTTTTGCACGAAATGCTTCAATGGATAGGCACCCAGCTTCTGCTATAACACCTAAAGTGAACGTTGAGTGCGGAACACCTAAGCAAGCACGAAGAGCAGAGCCCTGTACACTTTGTAGATGCTTCAAATTCGTGGCGCACATCCCATGAAGGACTGGCAGGCTGTACCTCAACAGACACTCAAATAGAGCTTTGTAAAGACGCAGTACTGATGTTACTTTCGCACCCCAAGTTGTGCCACATATAAAATGTATGAGGTGTATAAAGCTGGTCAATTTTTTTCTAAGGTGCATAATGTGAGGTGTCCATGTCAGTCCTCGATCGATCGATATGCCTAAAAATATGTGGTGGTTTACATATGGAATGGCTTGGCCGGATACCTTGAGGGGGTATTTATCCATGCAACGTCTAGTAAAAGATATGGCGGCTGATTTCGATGGAGAGATGGTCAACCCGCGATGAAGAAGATATCTATCAATCGTGCCTTATGCTTTTTGAAGACGAGCTCTAACTTGTACTCTGGTAACTCCGGAGGCCCATATGCAGATATCATCTGCATATACCGATGATCGAACTGTTTCTGGAAGTTCCACTCTGAGAGCATTAAGGCATATCATGAATAGTGTCGGACTTAGTACGCCACCCTGTGGGACACCCATTGTGACATTATAAAGGGTAGTTTTTTCTTGTGCCGTAGCAACAAAAATTGCCCTGTTAGTTAAATAACTAGAGATCCACTTGTAGAGTCGCCCTCCTATTTCTAGTTCTTCTAGTGCGTCAAGTATAGCATCATGAGTCACAGAGTCAAAGGCACTCTTGATGTCCAAGAATACGGCTGTGATCATTCGTCGTTGAGATTTTTCCTGTTCAACCGACGTAATTAAATCAATCACCCCGTCTATTGAGGACCGGCCGCGTCGAAAGCCTGACGATTCATTTGAATATAGACCATGATGTTCGAAATACCATTCCATTCGCGCCAGTATCATACGTTCCATGAGTTTGCCTATGCAACTTGAAAGCGCAATGGGTCGATAGGAAGTGATGGTAAGGGGTGATTTGCCTGGCTTTAGTAAAGGTATAACTTGAGAGACTTTCCATGCTGTAGGTACCTCACCTTGGTTCCAGGATTGGTTGTAGAGATGAAGAAGGCATTTGATTGTACTTGGTCCGAGTCGTGCAATTGCCGAGTAGGTAACACCATCTGGTCCAGGTGAGCTTGATTGCCTACATGATGCAAGAGCAGATTCGAGTTCATTCAGAGAGAAATCAACGTCCATGCATGACAGAGTTGACGGTGGTGTCGACCGTGGTGTTTTCAGTGTGCTCGTGTGTGTAGACTGAGCCTGCGTAATTCGTATACAGAACTGAATCGCGGCCTCTATATCTGAACGCTGCATCGATAGAGCTAGTGCCCGAAATGGATAGCGTTGTTGCGGTGTTGCTCGGAGACCTCTTGATACTTGCCATATTCTTGTAGTACGTTTCCTTGGATCAAGTTCTGAGCACATTTTCCACCAACGACATTTTGCAAGCTTGTTCAAATGACGTTTGATTTTTTTAGTTACTCGTCGGAACTCACGTAAATCCTCAGGCCTTTTATGCTTTCTAACTCGCCTCTCAGCACGCCTGCGAATAGCCCGAAGTCGCTCATATTCGGCATCGAATGTAGTTTGGTTAATCGGTAAGGTTGTTTGCTCTCTTGATTGAATTAACGAACGAGTGATGGCTTCTGTGAATGATGGTAAGTCCATCTCTTGGTTGCATTCCTCGGTCATTTTTTCTTGAAAGTTTGCCCAATTGATATGGCTAATCTCATGATGAGTTTTATTATTTTTTAAATTCCCAAGCTCCGTATAGGTGGGCACGTGATCACTACCTCTGGATTCAATATCTGCAAACCATGTTGCTTGAGATGCTAGCGATGGCGAAACGAATGTGAGATCTAGAGAGCTGCTACTCTTAAGGTTTTGTATATACGTAGGGCTACCGTCATTCATTAGGCAGAGATGGTGACATGCAGCAATATCAGCCAACCTCCTACCTCGAGGGTTGGTGTGCATACTGCCCCATACAGAATTATGGGCGTTAAAATCACCTGTTAAGACAAATGGCAACGGGTACTTGCTGAGAATGTCAGTGAGGTAATCTTCGTCAAATTTAGCTTTCGGTGGGATGTATCCAGCAATGATGGTGAAGTTGTCCTTGCCGTCAGTGACTGTAGCCACAATGTACTCATTATCTTGATGTGGTGGAATAGCGTGATGCACGTAACTGAGGTCTGTGCGTAGGAGAAGGATGACTCTACTTGGTCCTGTACTTCCGGGTTGAAGAAAGATATTCATACCCAGAAAAACGAAAATTGTTTGGAAGCCTTGACTCACATATGGCCATGACAGGAAATTGATGCTTCTGTGAAAATTGCCTAAGATCGGATAGACGCCCTCTTAGGCCTCTCGCGTTCCACTGGAATATAGTCGCATTGTTGTATCTGTCATCCATAGTGAGTGCTGTCATAATTATAATAAATGGTATTTATATAGTAACAGTTGAGTTAACTCAACCATTGTTGCAGGAGCGGAGTAAATGTGTCAATGAGTTGTACAATGTAGATGGCAATGGGTGAAGACACGTGTTGAAGCAGTCCGCGTAAGGCCTTGATCGCAGCACAAAAGATGCCTCCGATGCCCAGCGCAGTTGGTGGTGGTTCAGCTGCAGCATTTGGTTGTGGAGTGCAGGCACTCTTGAAAGGTTGGTGGCAATGTTACTTACAACCTTCCATGTAGAAGGTTGGTTGTGAGCGAGGTCTTCTTGTGTCGTAGGTACTGTGTTTGGAAGATGCGGAAAGGACTCGAGGTCGTCTGTATTTAAGTTCTGTACTTCTTCATGGTTTATCGTGTGGCTTTTTGTTCTCCTTTGGGAAGGCTGCGATGCTGGGGGGGGGGGGGGGGGGGGGGGCTCTTGAATGGTTGTTTATGTGGCTTGTTAGTCACTGGCATGCCTGCTGCTGGCTTTAGACTGTGTCCGGGACCAGATGTGTTATCGGTATTGTGTTCAGAGGCATCAGCTTTCACTGCCGCCTTCGCTGTTGGATAGTCGCTTCCGTGAAGAAACGCGGTAACGAACTACTTCCCTTTCTTCTTGCCATCTTGGACAGCTTCTAGAAGTAGAGGGATGGTCACGTCCGCAATTGACACATTTGGGTGGTCCATCTGGACAGGATGTCGAGTCGTGTGTTTTTCCGCATTTTGTACATATAGACGAAGATGCACATGATGCAGCTACGTGTCCGAGGCGACCGCAAGTACGGCATTGTGTTGGTTTTTCTACGTAGAGATATACTTTGTGGCACACATAGCCTACACATATCGCATCGGGTAGAGTTGGGCATGCAAATGTTAATGCAACAGATTGTGACTTTCCCAGTCTTCGGATGCGAACGATTGATGTCTTTGAGAGTAGTGCCTCAGTTAGTTGGCTGTTGTTGATATCTACCGGTACTCCATGGATGACACCCATTGCCATGTTCTTAGAGCGGGGCTCGTATGCACTCACCGGAACCCCACAGAGACTTGATACGCAGTAAAGTGCTCGTTGTATCTAAATTGCGAGTGTCTACTGCAATCACATTCAGCCTTGAGTTAGGTCGAATGCAGTAAATTCCATCAGGACAGTTGGCTTTCAAGCAGTCCGAAAGCTTGATAGGGTTGAAGTTTTTGATGTTGGTATTTTGGTCGTCTGGTGTAAATATGACGGTGAGCCCAAGAGCCTGGCAGTTGACTGCTGGTTTGGGAGAACTTGATTCTGAGTCCGTACTCTCCCTGCGTCGTTTGCGTGATTCAACCGTCTTGTATTGGTTGTCGGGATCTTGTGACTCTTCATTGGTAGAAGCATGCAGTTCTTCCATGTCCTCGACATCGTTTTGGTCGTCGGTTTTTTCTTTTTCAGAGAAGGTCTCAATTTCTGTGTCAGTGTCGTAATCCTCAGGTGGTAAGTACTTCATAGTAGTCGTCAAGATGTTGGGCTGCAAGTTTTGCATGGTGTGCGCTACAGAAGTCATGTCGAATCGAGCAGGGGCGAGTATTGGTTTCGAGGTGGCATCATCGGATTCCATCAGGCCCACCGGAGCGGTGCCGTCCAGAGGACCATCAGGGGGAAACCCTACGGTTTATCGAGGATACTTCCTGCAGTCGAGGTGTTGGTGATATTGCAGGAGACTGTGAGAGTGTTCTTTTGCCGCGGGGTAAGTTGCAATACAAAAAAAAAAAACTGCCAGAAATATCAACACAATGTCCAGGCGCCGACTTAGAGCAAGCTTCGTCGTCTTCCCCATGGATAGAGGTACAGTAGGGGCTTTAGCGCACACCAGCTCAGAGCACGTGGCGCGAAAAGCTCGCGCTGCGGAACCCAGGGATCCTGGGTTCAATCCTCGCCTCCTGCCCGTCTGGATCTGGATGAGCATCGTACCGGCGTGCGGTCGTGTATCACTACTGCGTGATGCACGTTAAAAGACCACAGGCTAGTGGTTGTACCGCATTGGCTAAATTTCTCAACTACAGCCGAGAGACAAGTTGCCCGTTAAGGCATACGAAGTTCAGGCTGTATAAACATACACCCCCCCCCCCCTTTTTTTTTTAATCCTGAAATTTAGAATTAGCGAAATATTCCTGAAATGCACACTCCGCCAGATTCGCAATATATCGAGCCCACGAAAATAAAGTCGTTTACGTATTTCATTTCCAGGCTGCGTTCCTTTTTTTTTTTAATTTCTTTTAATCTTTTTTTAGCTCTCACAGTGCCGGAACAAACAGAGGAAAACGGCGAAAATTGCCACGTCTATCGAGGGGAATTCCTATAGTGGAAGCGACGACCAATATCGTAAGAGCGGAGAATGTCGGACGGACTAACAGGGCGTCCCGTTACGAAAGGAGGCTATCGTCGTGAAAGCCAAGATGTTCCGCCGTTTCTGCGCACGATGCGAGAGCGATAGAACGTCACAGGCGGCTCTCCTTTCCCCGGTGTACGGAGAGGCCCATGTTCACTTTATTTCTTATTCTTTCATTGTATGCGACTGCTCGTCACAAGGCAGAGATTAATTACCAGTATTCGTCTTTTTTTTCTTTTTAGATAACGACAGGGACCTTCGAGTGACGCTACGAGAGCGAAAATAACAGAAGGCTCGCACATCGCGAAAAGGAGCCTCAAATGCACGAAGTGTGAAACTTCCTTACTATGCGGATAGAAAGAGAGGGAGAGGAGGATGCGAGAGCGGCGAGTTCTGATTGGAAAGATTAGTGGGTAGACGCGGGGCCAGCTAGCCTCTACCCACCATCTTCCTCCAATCAGAGAGAAGTTCGTCTTCTCCTCATGCAGTGTCTCGTCTGCTATCGTCTGCGTCTACCGTCCAGATCCTTCAGATTGGAGCTCTCAACTCTTGTCCCCCCCCCCCCCCCCCCACCACACACACACACACACACACACACACACACACACCGTTTTCACCGATACACCCCGAAACTGCGCGTTTCAGCCTAACACTGTGCACCAAGTACAACAAATAACTCTTATTCCCAATCGTTCGACCCTCATCGTATTAGTGTAGAGAGAAACGAGAATCCAGCAAGATGTCTCAACTCACGAAGGAGGACGCGGGGAATACATTATCCAAGCCGGGTATAGATCCTTCGACGTTTTCTTTCACGTAGATAAAGCTCCGCTCCCGCATAATCGCCGTCGGGTCACCGTCCTGTTCACGACACCGAAAGAAGGTCACCGTCATACGCAGAATAAACGTTCTAGGGTCTTGAAAATATTGTTTGTAATGGAATCGACCTTTTCCACATACCCACGGCACCAAGCGGTGCCGTCGGTATGTGGCGTCCACCCAAACGTCGTGTTTTTTTTTTTTTTTCTTTCGTCCACTTTCTCTTTTTTTGTGTAACACAAATTATATATATGCCGCAATTACGTTTTCTACTCGATGATCCACAGCCTCCTTCCCAATTTCCTCGATTTTTCGTGCGGACTTCCGCGGCTTGGCATCGGGCGCTCGCGCGTGCGCAGAGCGCTTCTCGGAAAAGGTTCATGGGAGTAGTGTACGTAGTATCGTTCTTAGACAAAAGCAAAATAAGGCACGTGAGTTCACCTTTCGGCAGAACACGTAGACAACGAATCTAGGCGAACAATGCCAAGATCCCACCAATGACGAAGCTCCAATTACGAATAAACAAAACAAAATGCGATGTGCGTATAGGAACAACCAGCATGACGTTTCACTTGCTCATTGTCCCCGCGCACGTGGCATTTTTCGGGTATAGTCGCATTATAGTTGCTTCGTCGTTGGCTGGGTTTAGAGCGCAGACCTTCAAGACTGCTAACAGAAGCGTTTGTCGGGACTTTCTGTTGAACTGTGGAGGCTAGGAATGACGCGGCGCTATTCAATTCGAACGCGGTGAGTCCCGAGCTGATAAAAACAGCGAAGGAGTCGCCAAACAAGAAACGTGGACATACGAAGCGATGCCCTGCGAAGCTGTCGGTAACTCGCACGCCTACAGAAAACACCAGAACCACGATACAAGAAGACGCCATCAATTAACAATCCCGCAAAAAAGCACCAGAAAAAAAAAAAAGCCCGGACGCTTGCCACTGGACACACCCGACCCCAGAGACGCGGCAACACGCGCCACGAGACACCGAATGAACCGGAGCGCAAGTTCTTATTTCTTTCCTCGATCAAGAATCATTAAATACCCGAGCCCACTCCTCGCTGGCTCTCCGATGTCGAGCTCGTGGAGCAAAGCAGTAGCAAAAGGCCCAAAAGCGACCGTTCCGGTCCGGTTCTGAGGTTACGGCGGGCCATGGCAATCTCGTGGAGAGCCATCTTTTCTCTCGGCAGACAAGCCAAGCAGCTCAAATTGGCGGATATAGGCGCGCCGGCGGAAGCGGCAGTAGCAAATCGAGTCGGAGTTATGCAAAGCGCGGCCGTTCGCCATTCAAGCAGCGTCCCCGATCTCCCGACGAGCACCACGCGACCGACCGTCCGTCCCCATCTCGTCGATGGGGGTCCCACACGAGCGATCGCGCTATCTGAAGGAAAGAAGCGGTTCTAGGGGGAGATGCCCCACCTGGTCAGCGGTACAGAAAGTTTCTGGTCAGGATTCGGCCATGTTTTCGTCGACTTCGTACAAAGCTCATATTCCGTTGTCACGATACCTAACATTTGCAAGTGCTGTGTACGTTGAAATCTGCTGAAGAGAGCGCAGGTAGTAAACTGTTCTAATGGGGAGGAGATCGAGAAGCGGCTCACTCTAGCGGCCAGCTCTGGAATTAACGCTGTGTGGAACACAAACCCTCCGACCGCAGTCAATAGTGCATTCGCTGCCATGGAAGCCGACGACACAAGGCTCGTGAAAGAGATGCAACACTTTTTTTTTTCTTCTAAACGCATCTAGATAGAGGTAATCATAGTTCCCTCTTGCGTTCAATGTCACCGAAGTCCCATTGAAAGGCAAAGAAACAAGCAGATGTGTGTCAGGCACGGGTGACGCGTCGCGTCGGCCGCGCGCGCTGGATCGTGCGTGGCCGGCAGAATGCCTTTTTTTTTTAATAGTTTACGAAACACGCACTTTACTATTCAGTTACCCTGTCTCTCACGACAATCATGGACCATATCGGCGAATGCAGGCGGTGCCTCGTTGAAGGAGTGGACGTGCTCAACTGCGATCATGCCATCGACCGCAGCATTGCCCCAGAGCCGGTGATCGAAGCTCTCCGTCGACAGGAAACCGATGAAAACTTATACCCGGTTCAAAGGCACGCTTCGAGCACTGCGGTAAGCAGCAAGTGCGCACCATATCGCGACAGAGAAACACGTAGCGAGCGCGGAAACGATGAGGGCGACACGCTAGGCGAGTGCTGGCGTCGGAGTTGTTTGCCTCACAACGATCGTTTATGGCGATGACGATGATGATAATAATGAAACTACGCCCCCTATAGTTCGAACTCCTCGCCAACAGGGCACAGTCCTTATCGGACTACTGGAACGCTGTATACCTTCTTCCCGCCACTAACACCTGTCGCTTAAAAACCCCAGCTGAGGTAAGTTTTTTTTTCGCCCGTAAATTTAGTGTTTTTGAATGTGTACCGATTACAGTGAGTTATATGTAGAGTTCCGCATTGCTGGCTTAAAGCGATAAAACCCGAAAGCTAACCGCCAAGTCGGCTTTATCAGGGTCGGGAAAACCCGAAGAGTCGAGGATCTGTGCACGAATAAGAAAATTCAATGCTTCACTAGAAGAAATCTGGATCTAGAGTTTTCTTTCGCGTCAACCGGGAACGCAGTCTGCACCCAACTGCCCACGAGACTGCTTCTCCGGAAGCCACGCCTGCCAACTCGTTGTCTTTTCTTATCGGTACTGTGTCGTTTTTCATTCATTCCCGTCACGAGCATGCTTTTCTGTTTTCTTCAACACAAACCTCGATAAACGAGATATTTGCACGAACACCGAAAATTTACATCAAAAAGCACCGAACCTGCAGAAAAAAAAACAAAAAAAAAAACAAAAAAGAAACGTAGAAACATTTTCGAATTTTAAAACTATAAAATAAATAAACTCTGAAAAAACGGAAACCTGTCCCTTCGACGCGCACTGCTACCTCAACGGCAATGTCAGTGTCGGCAGCGAAGAGGACTCGAGTGTTTCGGTTAGGAGTAGCTACGACTGTACGCCGCACCGCCCCTAGGAAGGAAAGCCCGAACAATCCCAACGACGAAAGCGAAGCGCCGCCAAACCATTTTCACAACCCCCGCTGCCTTCCCAGCCTCGCACTAACCCTAATCCCCGGATATACAGAGCTCCGTAGGACTGCGGGCGATCGGACAAGCCACCGACGAGGGAACATGACTCCTCGTACAGGACAACCAACAGCTCTCATGTTTCTACCTCGGAGAAGAAGAGCCATCCGCTGGCAGCGCCGGAAGCAGTTCACCCCTTGCCACCACCCTGCGGCATCACTTCCGTTTCCGGCGGATGTGCCTGCCGCACCCAGTAGCGCCGCTCACGCCCACGCTTCCGGGTCACGTGGTTTTATCGCGAGCCTCGCTCGAACCGCCAAGTGAATTAAAGAAGCTCACATCTCCCGACGCCGCTAACGAAGCTCAGGGACTCTCAGCGGGTCATATGCCTCATTGGCTCTAACCAGGGGCCAAGGAGAATTGCTCTTTGCTAAACACCGTCTCTCTCTCTCGATACTTGTACATCGCCGTATTTCTTCATTAAGCTCTTTCCCTTTTATTGCACATTACATTCGTAGGGCAAGAGACAAGCTTCTGCTACATGAATAGAAAAGAACAGGGCGCGTTCTCTAAAGGGCACTCCAATGACTTGGCCTTCTCGTCTTATCGCGGGCCTGTTACCTGCGAACATTTCACGAATAAGCATGGCGGACCTTTAGAGCTAAAGGGGATTTCTAAAGAAAGGACAGAAACAAGAAAATTAGTGGTGGTAAAAGCGAGCGAGTTGAACATGAATACTTAAAATCGAAAGAATAAAACACGGAGGACAAGCACAAGACAACCACCTTCTTTGAAAGAACGTGGTACCACGTTCTTTCAAAGAAGGTTGTTGTCTTGTGCATGTCCTCTGTGTTTTATTCTTTCGATTGTAAGTAAGAAATTAGACAACTAAACAAAAACACGAGGCTCAAGTGTCGCACTGGGTTTTGTGCTGAAGCATGCGCTTGCGCGAAATAGTTCTTGTAAAACTTAATTAAGAAAAATAAAGTATGCTTTTTTTTTACGTATGGAAACGCGTACTCGTACGTTCCGATCAAATAAAAAAACTGTGGAAGTCTCCTTCGCAACACAAAGAGAATTAAACAGTCCGCGAAAAGCCGTTTTTTTTTTACTACTTTTTTTTTTACTACGGCTTTTGAACATTTTGGCAATATAGCAGAAATGGCGTTAAATTTCCACATAAAAAAAAGTTTGCGTCACTTTTTTTTTTTTTTTTAAGAGAATTTAGAGCGTTGAATACTGGCATCTAGGAAGCTCGGCGAAGGCGTGGCTTATGTTCCCGCTTCTCGATTGATTCCTGCACGTTCTTATCGGCTAATGCCGCAATGCGATAGGCTGCGGAGTAATACTGAGGTGCTCGGAGTCTCCACGCCATGCTTCATAAACTGTCAGTGATACACAGCAAGGTACAGCTCCGGGCGCGCGCCTCTCAGCTGTATCGTGACGAGCTGTGCATTGTCTTCCAATGCCGATAGCAAGGCCGCAATAACCATTTGTCAAAAGTCCCAACTGTCGCAAATGGCGATGGCCAAAAGAGATCAGGAGGCTGCAGCTGAGTGCATCGAATGTCATTAAAGAGAACTCCCGTCATTTGACCGTGCGGCCGCTAATGACGCCGATATCGCGACCTCACACCCACCTTGACGATATTTCATTTCGAAGGACGCTCAGATTTGGAAGCTATGCATTTCCACGATGGCGGGGCGAAATCAGCCGAGTCAGCATCGAGCTGTTTCGAGCAAGTGTCAATGTATAGATGCGTGCGTAACGGCACTCGACGAACGAAAACACCCGATTTATCGAAAAGCGACGTAGGTGGAGAATAATTTTCCGAGTGCGGCTTATCACTTTCTGGATAAACAGTAGCGACCTCAATCACCCGTCTAGTTGCCGCTGGAAAAGGGCGTTTCGGGAGTGGGACCGAACGCATACATATCTCGAGCTTTCTATACTCGGACCACCTAGAAATTACAAATTCGTTACCGGGTTCGTTTGTACACCCGGCCATGGGCAGACTAAATAAAAAGGCGGCGTCTTATCTCATACGCCCAAAGCTCGTGCGCCAAGCCAGTAACGAAATTAAATCGAGAAGGGAATATATAGGTACTTGCCGAGTCCGTTTCCTAATGAAAACAGAGTTCGCAAGCTCACGCGTATCCGGTCAGCGCATCGTAGAAAAGGGCACGCCAATTAAGACGAAATGAGAACGCGCGTGGTCAGATTTATGGTAAGCGTGTCACGGTCGGTATATATGCGGAACAAACAAAATTTTAAATCACAACTTGCGAACGAAGACAAATGAGAGCAACGTGCGAGAACATTAGGAGCGTTTATAGGTGATAGTTCGCTAGATACAATATACATTCGAATAAACAACCGAGACTCCCGTGGATAAGGACAAGTCGTAGCCATAGAGTTCTTATAATGTACGCTAGAGGTGATCAACCGGCGCTAGTGTGCTGCTGCTAATTGAAGTAGACAGCAACCAGTCGGAAATTGACTTCTGGTAACGCATTTCTATGGGAAAAAGCGAGTGCATTTTCTCCCTGCTCTTGATTATAAGAGCAAATATAACGAATAATTCGTACGTGCTCTTATACACCTTTTCTACGTGGGCGCCGCCATCTTCAATTCAGGAACTTCCGGTATGCGTGAAAACATCGCTTTCCTCTCGCCTCACCAGTAGAACATGTTAACATTTTAATTGCAACCGTCATTCCTTCTTGTTATGTCCTTTCCATACTTTTCTTTGTTATTCCGGGTTGAAATCGCTTGTTTTTTTGTTTTTTTTCGGAACGCATACCGGATATGTGGACAACGTGGCTGGGTACGAGGCTAAACGAAAAAGGTGTATAGGCACATCGGAACATTTCTGAAACACGCAGGCGAAATAATTGGTCAGTTACGGAGTTTTTATTCGAAATTCGTGGCATGAAAAAAGGTGCTAAAACAGCTTCGTACATATATGTATGTGCACTTTCGGACCCTGTTAGCGATTACATGGCGTCGGCGCTTTCCAGCAGGGGGCATATACGTGCAAACGAACGAAGGACATGTGGAAAACAGAGAGACGGCAAGAACTACGCAGGAACACTGGATAAGTAACTCCTTGTGCACGCAGATGATCAAAATAAATTGAAAGCCACGTAATATAGTCCGATTTGCAATAAATAAGTGCCGCTTTATTCTTTCTGCTCATGAATATATGCGAAGATGCTTTGTTCTGGGTTTAAATCATCACCCACAAGCTCCGAATCATTGCAAATAGGGAGGAGCCAGAGAACAGGTGCCCGATAAAAAGTGCCCGACACTGGAAATAAAATGACACACCTTTCGTAGCCCATGCACGTACTTTATGTTTTACGTTCGAATGTATTTTTTAACCAATCGTAAAGATGCACGACGGAGTTATTTTCATGTAGTGACAGGACCGGCATACTAGCAGTATACAAGCGCCACCAGAATGCTAGCGAACCTTGAACACACTCAACATTCCTTTATATATATTTTTTTATTTTGCTTAGAATCGTCGCTCGTTTTTACATACCTGCCATGGAACGGAGGTTTGGGCCTAAAATAAAGCGAAGTTAAACATCGTTCAGTGGTAAAGAAAAATGCTGTAACTAAGGCAGTTACACTTTCACAATATTAATCAAGGTACATACTATCCGGTACAACCGAAATAACAAAACTGATTCATGCTATTTTCCGGCGAAGAGACAAAATTCACGCGCGTTTTCCCATAGCAATGCACAGGAGCACCGCAAAAGTAGACTGGTTGCTGTCTGCTTCGATTTGCCTACCGGAAGTCGCATAGACACTAGCGCCAGTTGAACCTCTAGCGTACATTATCATAACTCTATGGTCGTAGTACCATCGATTCGTATACACTAACACATGACTGTGGCGTCAAGACGCTGTCGGATATACCTACGCGTAATCCAGATCCACATATAGGTAACCGTTCCGATCGAATTAAATTCCGAAACTGCAGAGAAACATATAATGTGGCGGCCCTGGGGACGCCAACACGCATAGAGTTGTTTGGCTCGAGAGACAAATTGATAGAGCAACGAAGGTTAGACCAACTTAGGCAACAAATTACGAGTCCGCCATTAGCAATGGATTACGAACGATCATTACGGTTCAGCCAGCCCCGAAGAAAAGCGGATAACGTCACGATTTCCAGTAGAAAAGGCGCTTGTATTTGCCGTAATTCGAAGCGAAGGGACGGAGGTTCGGCGCCACGCACTACATCTGTCGCAGTTCTGAGCTCATCCGAGCGAACCTCGTCGCCCATGCGAGGCAGCGAAGCGAGGAACGCCGCGCTGTCCGACAGAACGACTCAGGGAGAGAGAGAGAGAGATGAATGAAGATTGTGGAGGAGAGTTTGGCAGCGACAGCCTTGGCTTAATTCGTAGATTATTTAATCGGCAGTCCGCGAAGGACCGCGGGCGAATTAGGCGTCGGATTAGGCGACAAAAGTTGTGGGGGCCCTTGGGCAAATCAGCGTTGTCCTGAATCTCCATAAAAACTCGCGCCATCAAAAAAAAAAAAAAAAAACCGGTTGCACAAATAAAAAGAAAAAATTACTAAGTAAAGATTGGAAATGGGAGCCGAACTACCAAAGCAGCCTGTCTTGACAAGCTTTATCGTCTTGTGGCCCTCGAAGTGTGTCGTAAGTTCGCTTGTCTCTCTAGTAATTTCCATGTTAAAGAAAAAATAATTACTCGCGCGCCTACTCCTACTCCGTGAAGTGATTATTATTTTTTTTTTTTTTTACGAGCTAGAGTTATTGGAAGACGTAAAAAGGCACAGCGCGTTGCGTAAGCTTTTATTTTGAAATGCGCGCTTTCCGCTGCTCCTACTTCTCTGATGTTGTTCTTCGATGCTACAGGTAAAAACAGACATGGCCCAGTTCTAGGAAACTAACAAACACTCAAAACTGCTCAACAATATAACAAAAGCAGCTTTTTTGTTTTGACGATCGCAGCAACCTTCTGCAGAACCGCTTGTTCCGAAAAAAAAAAAAATATATTTTTAAATAAGTCTCCAGATTTGATGACGCTAAAGGAAAATACGGCGGGCAGGTGCGCATCGCAGGTGGTGCAACCAGTGTTGCTGGCGTGTTCGTGATGATCGAGGCACGTCCCAAGGAATTGCCTGCGCGCATGCAGCGAACCATGAACGCCGTCACATGCAGTGTTCCGGCGCTTTCATCGGTTCACTACTGCCATAGCTGTCCTCCTTTCTCAAAGTTACAGTGGAAGCCTATACGAAGCTTCCGCGAGCATGCTGAAATTTCCGTAGTAAGGCTACCAAAGTAAGAACGAGGTCTCCGATCGTTATAAAGTTAAGGATGACCCTTATGCAAGCCGAGAATGCCACGAAAGAATCAAGAAAATGCGGTATATTTACCTACATGTAGCTCTTAATTATCTTCGAAAATGAAATACTCAAAACAAAACGAAATGAGGCGGAAAGCAAATAGATGGGAGGTTTTAGGCCTGTAAGTTTTTGGGGAGGCTGTTTGACAGTTCGGGACTATAACGGCGCGCTTTCTTCGAGCGGTTTTAAGCGACTTTTAGCAAACCGTTACCGTGTTCCGCGTACCGCACTACTAGAGAACCTTTAAGCGAGGGGTGCGCGCTTAGAAAGCATGCTTCAAAGGCTCCGGTAGTGTGGTACGCGGAACACGGTACCGGTTTGCTAAAAGTCCCTAATGGTTTTTCCCGGTCACCGTTCAAAGTGCTGCAACCTTTTTATTTACCTCATACATAAACTTATATATATGCTACGATTATGCGGCTGCTCTAAAAACGTATTTCGAAAAAAAAAAAAAAAAACTGAAGAAAAGTTGACGGTCATTCATTTAGGCGAACCGTAGTCGTATGTACGAACCAAAAGATGCAGGATTTCGGACCAGAGGAGTTCTCGTGGGAACACTCACCTGGAAAGAAGAGAAAAAAAAAATCATTAGACGCAAATACAAACAGCGCTCACGTCACAATGACGCTAAGCTTTCGCGAAGACGATAGACCGCATACAACGCACAATGTCAACACTCCCAACAAACACTTCGAAACGGGGACTATAAAAGTTCCGAGTTCACTGAAACGTTCTACTATTGTAGTGCGTGTTCTATAGCTTCGGAGTAAACTCGGCTTTCGCTTCTTCCGCCAAAGTCAACAGGCAACCTCTCCTTGAGTTAAGTCATCGCGGGTGCACAAACCCTATAAAACCCGCAAGCACACGCGAGTGCACGAAAGAATGGCTGCCCGTGAGTTAACGCCTAAGCAAACAGGCAGCAACACCCCTCTTCTCCCCCTATTAGAATTTATAACGACGGCGCTATTTTTACGGGGCTCTCCACACGTGCTGGATCGGAGTTCGAGGGAGGGAAGGGGGGCTTCGCACTTTTCCGGGCGATGCTAACGACCTCCGGCCTTTGACCCAAGCGGTGCCGCGACCAGCTGGTGTGAAGGAAGAACAGCAAACGCGAAGGTGATCTACCGCGGAACAAACAGTCCCGCAGTTCTAGTTTCCGCGAGTGGGTGTGCAGGAACCGTACACATACGCCAACCCGCTGTTTACAAACACGTCCGCGTTTGCCCACGCCAGGTGTGGGCATTGCGCGTGCGCAGAAACCAGATTGGGCAGAAGGGAAGCGTCTGCGCATGCGCAGTGCCGACAGCAGCGCCGCCGCAGCCCCATGACGAGGTACAGGGTGACACCGGAAGGTCATTTGGCGGGGCTCGCAAAATTCCAATCCTTATCGTACATACCTGAAACTAAGCACGCAAACGTCAATTGGCAAAAGAAAAAAAAATGAAAATAATAATAAGTTTTATGCATATTTTTTTTAGTGCTCAGCTCGGATGAGGTGAAATATTAAAAATAGTGCGTGAATGGCTGCCGTGCATTTTTCATGTCCTGTATCGGATGTTCGTCGTCTGCACACTGGTGGTTTGGGAGCTTGCTCCCGGGGAACCATCGTTCGTATATTTTGTTAAATTATTACTTATCGCGATTCTCCTGCTCGTCGCCAGACTTCACTCGGCGTTCTCGGAGTTTTTGCATTCATCGAGCTACCCGGGAGCGAGCTCGCAAACCAGTGAGCTGACGACTAACAGGCAAGAGCAGGGGGGCTATGTTGCGCTTTTTGGACTCCCATGAGACTAGGGAGAGGGAAGTGACGTCAACAACGCAGCAAATGCAGATTGGATGTTGATTTTGTTTTCTTCTGTCAACATCCAATCTGCGTTTCTCTAGTCGTTGACGTCACTTCCCTCTTCCAAGTCTCCTGGGAGTCCAAAAAGCGCAACATAGCACCCCAGGACATAGAAAATGCACGGCTGCCATTTTTTTTATATATTTCTTTTTTTTTTTTTTTTTTAGTTTGCCTCTAAAAATATTACACATAAAACATCTTGCGAAACGACGTTCGCGTGCCCAAATTCAGGTATGTAGGTTTGGAATTCGAACTCTGCGAGGGGTGCCCAATGTGCTGGTCCTTACGGCCTCACCCTGTATATCTCTGTACACCGCCATCTCGTTCTTGATCGCCGTTACGCCTTATGCATGGATGGTAATAACTATACCCTTTGTAACGGGCGGCAGCTTGCGCCACCTAGCCCTGCTAAGGCGTAGCAGTTGCCAGACTGGCGGGAAAAAAAGAAAGCATATTCCATTCGCAGTGGCCAGACTAGCTTTTGAAACCTGGCGGCATTCAAAGGCCTTCCAAGAACTGGAGTTAATAAGTCACTTCACAGTAACGATACTTCAGTTACCTTGGTGCTTAAATTCATCGCTTTATCTGAAATCGCGGACGACGCATTTCGATTCTCAGAAAATGCTAAAAAAGTGTGCAATTGGCTAAAAATAAAAAAAAAAAAAGATCGATATTGTTTGAGTTCTTTTAACATCTAAAGCTTGGAAAGTCGCACTTTACGGTCCTAGCTATCGCCAATCGAGCCGCGCTCTACACAAAACACCAGAATGGCGGCGAAAACAAGTGAATCCGGCAATGAAGTATCAGTATTCTAAGCAGAGCGTATTCAGTGGCTCTGTGGCTATATACGAAATCAACGATGACGCCGGTGACGGCAAATGGTCATTTTTCGGAACACGTATCGTCGGAAAGGGTCAATCAACCCAACGATAGGGAATACGCGGATTGTGTTGGATATGGGTAGGCGAGGAAAAAAACGCACGCACGCACGCACGCACGCACGCACGCACGCACACACACACACACACACACACACACACACACACACCCACACACACACACACACACACACACACACACACACACACACACACACACACACACACACACACACACACACACACTGCACTGCACTGCACTGCACTGCACTGTCCAAATTGTCCATCTACAGCTAAGAGGCAAGTCGCCCATTGAGGCGGACTAAGTTCAGGCTGTACAAACATACGCACGCCCCCCAAAAATACAGGCAGGAAATGAACGGTGTCGTTCTGTCCAAACAGTTTACTCGGACAGGCGACTCCAAGGCGAAAGGGCGCCCTCCTCACAGATGCGGAAGGTTCGGATGTAGAAGGCGGCTCCGTCAATCGTCCAAAATAGGGCGGGCCGCCACGAAGGGCTGCGGATACGACCCCGTGTCGAGCAACATCGAAGGAACACCCGAGCAATATCGGAGGAACACCCCAGCAGCAAGCGATGCTCGGGAGGTGAATATCAGAAGCGCCGCTATGCGTATACAGTCAATGAGAGCTTAAAAAACGCGTGGCGATTATATTTACGCTGCGCGATTCCTTGTGTTCTTATCGGCTCACGTCGCAATCTCACTGGCGGTGGAAAACTATTCAGATGCTCGGACCCAGCCGCACCCTGCGCTTCTAGCGCTGTACGTGAATACGCCCAGCAGTATTCTGTCTGCGCGCGTATGCGCCTGCGTGTGCGAGCGGGTGTTGTCCAGGCTAACGTATAGTTTCCGCAGCGCTGTCAGAGCTATACTTGCGCGAGCTCGCATGCACGGACGAAACCCCAGACGAAGCCACGTATACTCTCGCAGCAATGCGGGGCTGCAGCACCGTAAAAAAACACGCTAACCTTGAAAAAAAAAAAAAGGGGGTTAACGCCGAGTCTATAGTCGTATCAGATTTGTGGAAAGCGTGACGCCGACGACTCGAAATCCGACCCGGAGCTGACGAAAGGACGTGCCCAAGCGTCGAGTGCGGCATGACGCCACGCCGCCGGACACGACACGCGATTCCGGCGTCATCGGCACGCAAAAACGACACGCGCCGCGTTGGACTGCTTGGCTTCCTGGTTGGCACGGAGCCCGTCTCGGGTGGCACGTGGCCGAAAATTACAATAATGAAGAGCGCCCTCGCAACAGGAAGTTGGTCAGACGAGCAGATGCCGCGAAACCAAATCTCTCTCTTCCAAAGACTCGAGTGCACGTTCGGGGAAAGCGCGCAGACACGAAGAGAAGACAAATATACAAACGAAGCTGGTAGAATGCCATCAATATGGCGATGCGCGAAAGAGACGCGCGTCGCTTCAATGCGTCGCCATATTCATTCTACACAGGTGGGCAACCTGATCAGCACGAGCGCCCATAAACGAGCGTGTTGATGTCAAGCCACTTTCGTCGTCACAAATGCAACGCTAAAATGTAAAAAAAGAAAAGAAAAAGGGCGTTGACATTGAGTATTTTGGCGCCCGACAACAGTGTTTGTTGAATGTCCCTCTAGTGGGAACCTATTATGTGTTCCCCGGCACAGTATAGTGGTTGCATAATGCGTATTAAGCATCACCGCCATTTTCATTTTCTTGCTCATCTCGTCTCCTGCAACTGTGCAGACTCTTTTACCCGGTGCAGACGATCGCCGGCTAGGGCCACCGTGCCCGGGCTAAACTCTTCATCTCACTGCAATCCGCCCTATCTCCCTTTTTCTAACGGAACGCAAAAGGACCTACTGAAACAGCCTCTAACGCCGCGACGACTAGATGCTCAAAACATCTCAAATATAAATATAATTCAACCAGCAAGAAAAAAAAGAAAAGGAAGAAAAGCGAGAACTTGCTACGAAGCTTGGCGTCAATTTCCGGGAAAAACTCTCACTAAGACTGCGGGAAGATGTCCATCGGCTAGTTCTAGAGCCGTTTGCGGCAAATCGGGTCGCAGTAATCAAGTCCCGAGGGTACCCCAAGTGCCGACCGTCGGATCGATGTACCCTTACGACTGTTTGCTCGCCGGACGCCGCGGAAGAAGCGAGGCGGGCGGGTAAAGACGGTCGTTTTCGAGAATGGACACTTGTATAGACGCCCGAATAAAGTAGACCTGGCCAGCGACCTCCGAGGACCGCCTCCACTTTCGTGGGTCGCCCGGGCCGTGTTGGCGGCAGTAAGTATACAACTCGTATTTCATGGGCCACGACAACGACCCTCGGGAGAACGGACCAACTCTGCCGCATTGCGCCTGCACTCGGCTCCTACAGGCTACATCCATGGCGCGTGAAATTTCTTCGCGACCGTGTTGCGTTCTCGTATAGCTCCGCCGCGTTTGTGACTAGGACGCAACTGAGTAGCAGGCTACATTTTCTTTAGAGCGAAACCAAGACATAATTAAGTAGACCCACAAAGACCGCAGACACACTTCTCGTACAACATCGTACCAAGAATCAGTGTGCTGACATGTTGGAAACGCACAAGAAGCGAACGTGATTGGAACGTGCGTGACGCGTGTCTGCAGATAACCCTGTCATCATGACTACAGTATGACACAGTGTCTTTTGAATGAGAAGTGTGACTCCGCGTTAAGATAGCCCGGTAAACAATTTGTCACAAACTTCAGTTTTTGGCGACACGTATCAACTCTGTTGAAGCGGCACCTTTAAAAAGGTCAAGTTACATAATACTTTGCCAAAGAGTATATATAACTGAAGTTGTGAGGACTTGCATCTATGATTTCGAGCTGTTGTCAGAAAGGACACAGGGTGCATACATAAAATTGAGCAATTAAAAAGCAACAACATTTTAAACGCTTTAAATACATCATCATCAGGGCCGTCATTAAAGGATATAAACAAACTGCAGACGCATTCGTTTCCTTCGCGAACGATTTATTCACTCGCTAGCTGACGTCGCTCGATTAACCATTAAACTGCTAATGGTTAACGTTTACGCATTAACCTGATGGGCAATTAGCGCTAATGGACCGGAGCTCGGAGTGAAGGACGTTCGAAGCCGCATCCATTAAACAATTAATGCCCTCGTAGGCGTATAAAGCTAGCTGTAAGACGACACCTCTTCCTCCCTCCTGCGAATTAAAAAAAAAAGCATCTAGGTTACAGTCTCTGACGGCCCAAGCCATCCTCCAAAAGCGGGAAGAGAAAAACAATAAATGGCGTAACCTAAAATCGAAGATTCAATGGACTGGCTTAATATCAAACACACATCTGATGAAACCCAGGACACCACACCATAACATCAAATAGCAAATTACAAAAATATACATAATATACGTATATATATGTATATATTGCATTCAGTAAAGTTTACTAAAATTCAAGAGTCAGGTTTCCAAACTCTCTGACGAAAGAGTCAATAAAACGAGGAAAAGAAAGTAGCCCGTAATCTCTCTCTCTCTCCCCTCCCTATCTATCTATCTAACACACACTCACACCACAGGCACAAAAACGAAACAAGGAAAGGTAAACAACAGAAGTAGCTTTTTCCACTGCATATTTATGTCCCGAATATATCAAATTTGACCGGCACGCAGAACCGAGAGGGAAAATGGAAGGCGCGGACGGTGCATTTGAGCGCGACTACTTTGCCGCCGTGCACTCTGCAGATTGCGAGGGGCGAGACGACGCTGTCCCAAACAAATTGAGCTTTAAGTGGTAGGCGGCGGCGCCACTTGCATACACATCCGCGCTGTGTAAACCAGAAGCGCGCACAACACACCCTCGGAAGCGATGAAAATGTCACGTTCGCCACTTACAGCAACCTTACTTACATGCTAACATTTATTCATCATTCTGCGCTATTCACCTCAACAAGAACGACAAAAACATTATTTTTTTTTTTCCATTACTCGTGTTTATCAACATCACAGTAAATGCGCTGCGCGTTTCCACCAGAGCGTAGTTGCTGTTGTAATGCTTGTTGCGTGCAAATTGGAAACACGCTCCGAAATCTCGTAGTACCGTGGTTCGAACAACGATGTCGCATCCCTCGTTCCTCCCTCTTTTAGCAAGAATCGCACGCATTCCCGGTATGATGCTACACACTACGCCAGAAATTTATACGAGAGCCAGAAACCCACAAGCACGCAAATTAGGCGTTAGACGTTCGAACAGCGTGAGGTCTGGTGGCGACATTCGTCCACGCTGTAGACAAGAAATGTAGCCAGTGAAATACGACCGCGAGCCTGCATGCATTGGTACTTAGCGTGCATCAGGCAGTCCGCGATACACGAGCGCAAGACGGCACGACGCTCATAAAGATCGAACCGGGCGTGGGAATTGAACCAAGGATTCCTAGGTTTCTGCAAACCGAACTTCCAAAGCCGCCGACCTTTCTTTTCTTTCTTTCTTTCTTTTTTTTTCTAATTTATTATAGACTAATAGACCAGGGACAAGTCAAGCTGGATGAAAATGTGATTAGCATTGCGTCACGAAAGAGGATGGAGTCCTCCGAGGTGACTTTCACTGTTCACACTCACCAACTCATCAGCTATCGATTACCTTGTCGATAAAGGCGAGGCCCAACGGTACAGCGATCTCATTCTTTTTTTTTCTTTAGCGGAGACTGAGAAACGAAACAGCCCGATCGATTGATTGTTTTCTTTTCGGAGGTAGCTGTTTCATAGTTGGTTGCATCAAACAGTATCGTTTACGTTTTCAATGACGAGCATTCATCACCATCGGGCGCAAGCAACTTCGCGAAGGCGGCGTGACGTGAGAGATCTTGAAAACCAGTCTCCGAAACACCTGTCGCTCTCCCAGCCAATGTTTACTGTATTGTGCAAAAAAAAAAAAAAAAAAAGACGATACAAAAAAAAAAAAAGGCGACTCCCGGTTACAGACGTGAAACGGGGCGAACGAAAACTCGTCGCATTCCGCAGTTACATACCTCCGGGAATTCCCGCTGGAAAAGCGGAGCTTTGGCCGAAGAATGGGCTGGTAGTCTCCCAGTTAGGAAAGGAAATGGGTTTTAAGTTTAAAACAAAAGCAGGGAGCGCAGAGCACAACTGGACGGAAGACAGACGGGGGAAGAAACACAGAGCGCGAGAGAGATTTGAGCCTGCATCTATTTCTAATGTGGCACCTCACGAGGAGAAAAGTCGTGCTGGCTGCTCATACGGCACACAAAAGAAATGGGTGTTCGGTGCTGTGGACACACCCAGACTTCGGAAGTAAGCCGTTACCAGTAATTTTCATATTGCCACGTTACTTTTTTTTTTTTTGCGGCAGTAATTTTCCATGTAATTTCGTTACAAATAACTGTAACGAATACTTTAACTACCCGTTGCTTCGTATAAATATGAACATAATACAGAAACTGCAACAATATGAGAGGGAAATTCAGCAGCATAAAGAGAGCAAGTTTAACAAAACAGGAAACATCGAGAAACAATTTTCTGTATGACCGGTCACTAGAAACACTAGAAAAACGTGCAAGGCGTATACAGATATGCGAAAACCAAAGATCCAGAAGACGACGCCTACACGGCGCTGTCCTGATCTCCTGGAGGAGGTAGACGCTGCTACTGAACATGCGCACCGCTAGCTTTGTCTGCACAATTCCAGGGATCATTTCCGGTCGCCGTAAGCTAGCGGGATGGCGGGTGTGGTTGCAGCTTTCGCTGCCTCGTCAGCTTACAGGTAAAGGGATGGCCCACCTACATTCTCTCTCTTAAAAGCAATATTTTATTCTTACGAGGACTAGCATAATGCGGGCGTACGAGAAATGGAAAGCAGTCTTGCGGAACATTTCTGAAAACATGAAAATTGTTTTTGTTGTTTTCTTGATAAGCGTACGGGAAAAGTAACGTGAAAGTAATTTGTAACGTTACTTTTCAGAGAAAGTAATTTGTAACGGTAATTCCATTACGTTTGAGGCTCGGTAAGACGTAACTGTAATCCACTACATTTCTTCACATAACGGGCACAAGTTTGGATTCACCTCAAGCATGATCATATTTGCTTGGAAGATGTCTGCAGAAAGCTTTTGTACGACCCATGTGACCGTCACAGTGTCTGCGGCAAGCACGTGCCAGGATTTTGTTTCAGGGGGGGGGGGGGGGGGGGGGGGCTATGACAAAATGCTGTATGAGGGGGAGGGGGGAGATGAGGTCCCCAGCAAAATGGAAGATTTCGGGGGCGGGGCCGGGCTACGTGCCTGGTCTGCGGGCTATCTTTGGTACGGTGTGCTAGCAGCGCGACCGCAGTTTTCAAGCCACAAACAGCGAACAGAGGTCGCAGTGCTTGCTGCCAATCCCGTGCATGAGTGTCAGAAACTGGTCACTGGAGGAACCTGTCTGGAGAACGAGGGGAAGTCTCCACGTTCGTGCTACGGTCGCCGAAAAGCTACTTTTCTTCAGCGAACATTTCCTAAGCCTCGCGCTCCCCTGGTTCTTGACACAGGTGGCGTCCGTATTGTACAAACTCGGGCAGAAATCACACTAAAATGAGTCTAAAAAAAGCAAAGTAAAATACGTTTAAAAAAAAAAAAAGCCACGGAGGAAAATGTTGGTAACACCATTTCAGAAAACAAGTCTAAAACCACAAACTCGGGTAAAAGAAAACAGAAACATTCCACCAGGAATGTTTCTGTTTTCGACCAGGAAAAAATGAAAAAGCGGAAATGAAGCTTATATCTTTTCAATCTCACCTCCTTTGGGCGTCGAACCCTTCCCGCCCAAATCGAGAGGGGAATACAGAAAGGACCGGCGGACAACAGAGGTGTCGGGAGTCGAAGCACCATTAAGAGACCACACGAAGATCGGCGGGATGCGGCACTGGGAACGAGAAGGGTCTTCTCCATACGGCAGCTGGAAGCTCTCGGAGAATATTGCGCAGCCAGGCGGTGAAGCAGTGCCACTTAGAAGACAAGGCCTGCCTATGACATCATCCTGGGTAGATCGCCGACCGTTCCCACAAGCGGCAAACACGCCGGAGCTGGACGAGCGTCGCCGCAAAGCGCGAGACGCGTCCGTCTTGACGTCGCGTTCTTTCCGAGACGCTGCGAGACGCGTCGGCGGCGACGCTGACGCAAGCTGTAGGCGGCACTGCGTGAATCCACTGATGACGACGTTCGGGGGAGAAAGGAGCGGGCCTTGTCTTCTAGGTGGCATATTAAGACGAAAGTTTCGGAGAAAAAGATTTGGTGGAGATCGCGGGGATGCTGCAGGTATCGAATACGAGCGGAAATGAAAAGGTGCTGCCGACGGATATCTTTAAGCCCTCGGGGTGCGCTCGTGGAATTCAATACGTAGAAAATTCGGCAGTAAGAGGTGTTGGCCTGTCCCCTTGGTCACTCTCACAGAAGGCAGAAAACGTCACTGCCTCGTTTCGGGCAAACTCCTACCTGAATTAGGGTGGACCCTAATTTTCTACGTAATCTAAGGAAGGCCAACGCGGGGCACAGATTGAATACGAGAGCTGCGTCATTGTTCGGCTGGAACTCTTGTTCAATCGGTGAAAACTCCAGTCTCAGCCGAATGTCGACGCAGCACTGGTGTTTAGTCGGCGCTGGCCTTCTTTAGATGACGTACAAATTTCAGCACTTCGTTTGGCGCTTGAGGGTTCGATATTCATTCGCTTTTTCGTGCTCAAAAACGTGTTTTCGGTACTCACTGCAGCGCGCCCGAACGCGTATTTGTAAACGTTGGGCGATACCTCGCGTCGGATTGGTGTGCTCTTCGAAGAGGACGCTGCGTCCACACACATATGAACGGGCGGTTGCTGCGCCGGCCGGCATGGCACGTTCACGTTGGAATTGCCCGTTCACACTTGCTGATTCACACGCGAACCCGGGGGGAAATTGACGGCAGGAGAGGCAATCCCATCGCCGGCGACGGATTATTCGACCGCGGGAGCAAGCAATCGGCCCGGGACCGATGTTTCCTGCGCAGAAAAAGTTTCCACGCCGTCGGCAGCCAATCGGAACGCACGGAGGAAATGACGTCACATCCCGGTCGAGTCGCCCGAGCTGTTGGGGTTTGCCACCCGGAGTTCTCGGAGTTCCGAGGTTGTGCAAATGGCGTCGTCTCGCTGGTACCGTTGTGTCGGCAGAAATGCTGATCGAGACTACATGATTCGACCCATGTTCGGCAAAGAGGCACCCGAGCAACGAAGACGGTGCCCACAAAGAAGGTCTGTGGAATAAAATTGGCGCGAGTGGTACGTACACACGTTGTCCCCGTTCGCTCGTTATATTCTTATCGCCTTCTCGTATCGCCCAGAGAATGTTGGGCGCAATGTCCCCGCACTGCCGGTTAGCGTTAACCGCGAGAGGAAGTCTGCGAGAGAAATTTTTTTTCGAACAGCACTCGAGTCAGGGGCAGTCTGCTCTGACTGTTCTGCAGAGTTTCCTAACTTCAGTTTAAAGTTACAAAGACACTTTCTTGTTGGCTTAAGAAGGGCTTCAAAAATAAGTAACTCTTCTCTTTTGTCTCCTTGCCTATACAGGATTAGGAAGACTCGAGCTTCGACGATGTAGAGATCGATTCGACGAAAGGGGCGGCGGCGATACGCGCCTAACGATTAATTTTCCCAGGACTCCGGATCGAAACCAGATTTAGAGAAGTGCGGCTCTCCCGCTTATTTAGGGCAGAAAAAAGAAATCGATCGCAGGATCCGAATCCGACACGCCAGCGATGAGAACCGGCCGACCAAAGTGTAATAGTACTTCAAACAGAAAGAACCCAAAAAAGGTATGTGCGCAAAAACGCGGAAACGTTTCACTCGAATTATATCGAAAACTCTACGGCCAACGGAAGCCGGTTTCCGCCCTTTCACTATATCTCATTTTGCTTTCCACTTCTCGTCTTTATATAATAAGAAATATAGCTTTTCGTGAAATCTACCTCGTTCAGTTCTGTAATATTTTTTTCCCCTCCAATTTTCGGGGAATTCTCTACTTCCGCAGAAGCTAAACTGCTCGGAAGGCCCTAAAAGTCTTTCGATCCTCGCAGGCGTGCAATGGCGGACAGTTCCCTCCGAGGGCAACACAATCAAGTACCACGACAGCATGGATGGGCGCCATACGTCGTTCCACATTACGACGGACCGCGGCGAACACTACCAGCCATTCCACCCAATCCAGCACTGTGAACGTGTCACGTGACAAATGCGCCCCTTCCCTAGGTAACGTGGCAATGAGGCATTGAGTTGACTGGGGTGCTTCGCAGCGTCCGCCGAGGTCCATCGCAGGTCAAGCGGAGTATATCGAAGGCTCGACGCGGGACAAGAGCGAGACGCGCACGAAACGACGCATCGACGAGGACAACGAAGTGGAACGCGACTCGGAGGGAAAAAAAAAAAAAAAAATACAAGTGAGATTTGAAAACAAAAAAGAACCCAAAGGAAGATAAGCAGACAACGATTGAAAAAGGACCTATAGACGCTTTCAGGCAGCTGTGCATGGGCGCCGCCATTACCGACCTAAAATGGCAGCTAATTGCCATTTTAGATTGTACCGTGTCCTTCTCCCCAGCATAGGCCCTTGTGGAGGATCGTGAACGCCCGCTTCAGTTGCTCGGCATCTCGGTAAGACAAGAAAAGGTCGGCTATGGCGGCTCAATGTGGCGCGCGCTGAAAGCGTCTATATGACAGGCCAATAAAGGACGTTCTAACAACAACTCTATCGTTCGCCCGTCATTTGCTCTTTTTCGTGGCTCCGCCGCCCTTCACTTTTGTTGTGGTCGCTTCTCTTCATCCTCGAAGTAAAGCTGGACATCAATTTCCTAGACCACCGCAGTGACCTATAGAGTAACGAAAACACAATAGATAAGGGTGAACCACGTCAACAGACTCGATCTAAAATGGATCGTAAAAATCGACGCCTGCACGTAGCAATCTAAACTTTTCGTCAATTCTGTGTATTCTCTTCCCCAGCCACCTAATAGGCGTATACGGTATGGGCGACGAAAAAATAATCCAACGTTTCAACCTGCAAATAGTAAAAAAAAATAGAGCGGAGGCAAAACGAGAAAGTGTGACGGTTACGCTTATATCCTAAATGCCTTCTATTGGCGTGGCTACGGCAAAACAATGTTTTCGCCCATACTGGAAGTGACGACAATTCAAGATGGCGGCGCTTTTTTCTTGTAAAATTACAAAGCGTAGTTCTCTTTCTGTAAAAAATAAGGCCATTGGATTGGATTGGAAAACCTTTATTGTTGGCTAGAGTTTCAGGTGGGTATGCTGATCTTGCTAGGTGGAGAAACTTGCCAGGGTCTACGGCGGGCGGCGACGCAGACGACCGAGTCGAGTAGCGAGGTGCGTTTGGCGTTCGTATTAGACAGTTTTAGTATAGCGTTGCTGGCTCTTACGTACGCAATACGCAATAGCACAGCGTACGCTAAAAATGACCTGCCCGGACCAAATTTAGGTGAGCGTTACGGTTCCGAGTGAACACCTCGCATGATCTTGGTTAAATGTGCCAGAGCCGTAGAATTCCGCGTGTTTATAGCACCTGGAAAGAAATATTGAAAACGAAAACGTGTCCAATAATTTTATTTCAAATTAAACCAAGCCGCAGCTGCCTCGTCAAGCGCGCTTTTCTGCGGGGTACAGAGGACGAGTACGAGTGCCTAGCAGGGTTGTAAAAGTTACTTCAAAAATGTACCTAAGATACAGTTACAGTTACTCACACGGAAAGGTACCTAGGTTCGTATATAGGTACTCGCTTAAACATGTACCTAGGCACAAGTACAGTTACTTTAAAGATACTTTCTTTATTGATTTTCCCCAAATTCGTCAGAATATATTGGAAGTAAAGCTTTTTATACTAATGATGCACACAAAAACGAGTTCGATAAATATGATTTATTGGTGTCAATGTGAGAAATAAGGAAAACCGCATTGACATGAGCATTTTAGGACACGTTATCTTCTTCGGTTTTGGTTTGAGATGAAGGAAGCAGGTCGCTACTTTCCCCAAACAGAGTTTCGAAGCGATTCGATAAATTGGTGTCGCTAGAACGGTATCGCTAATCCACCGTTCGCTCAAATGAACACAGCCATTCGCTAAAGTGTCGTTCGATGAAGCATTAGGGAGTTTTCTTAAGTCGTTTTGGCAGTCCCGCAACGCTTTCCGCAACCCGCTACGATACCCAGAACTGTACAGTCAAGGCCATGGGCGCGCAGGCGCAGTAGCGGCTTCTTCGTTGCGGAAGGCTTAGCGGAGGGGGAAGTGCGGTCTACGAAAACTCCCTATTATGGGCGGGGCTTCGTTCGCTAAAACGTCGTTCGATCAAGTTAGTGCCTCCCGTCATACCCAATTCACCGTTAATCACGGCACATGGTAGTGTGTTAAAACTTTCAGATTTATAGTTTCTACCATTTTGACGAAGCGAATAGAAAAGTACCTGTAAAAAGTAACTTCACGCAATTACAAGTTACTGGAAAATGTACTTAAGATACAGATACAGATATCGAGATATGAAAATACCTAGGTCTGTACCTCAGGTACAACAAAAGTACCTAGATACTGAATTCCAGTTACTTGTACCTAGGTACCTTACAACCCTGGTGCCTAGCCAAATTCGATCACGAAGCCTCCGTCAGTCGTCCCGTGGAAACGGCACCTTTAATCAATGCTATTTCGGGAAAAAAATCCATGACCTACTGATGTCCCGTGCATAGCGAGAACTTCGGCGATTTCTTGAAGAGTCGTTCGTCCGTAGGCGATGAACTGTGCGAATAGGCTTAGCGTTGAGCAGATCACAGCGTTAGGGAGTTTTCGTAGACCGTTTTCGCCACTCCGCTACGCCCTCCGCAATCCGCTACAATACCCGGAATTCTACAGTCAAGGCTATCGGCGCGCAGGCGCAGTAGCGGCTCTTTCGTTGCGGAGGGCTTAGCGGAGGGGGAAATGCGGTCTACGAAAACTCCCTGTTGACGCACATTGCGAGCGGTGAACGCCTTCACTGTGCACTCCTTCTGCTGCACGGCGATCTGATTCGACCGCGGTACGTCCCGGAAAGAATTGCCGAGCTGAACACCGCGCTATCTCACCGTTCACGTAACACAGAACTTCCGAGAACACCACGTCGTCCTCACTGCGCCAGTCGGGGTAACCGCCATCTTGAAACTGACGCTCTCGTTAAGCCCGAGATATCTCGAGAGCTTCCCGCAAAGCCCGCTAGAACGCAACGCAACGCTCTCGTTAAGCCCGAGCGTTGCGTGCGTACGCAACACGCTAGCCCTTATATTGCGTTCTGCGCATGCGCACTGACGACCCGCAATTTCCTTGCGTACGCAAAGCTATAGCGTACGGTCCACTAAAACTGTTTATTGATAGATGGCGTCGGGATCAGCGTCCGAAGGTGTAGCCGACCAGCGAAAGATAGGTCACGTGACCCCCCCCCCCCCCCCCCCGAGGTCACGTGACACTTCCCCCCCCCCCTGAGGTCACGTGGCCTCCGTGGCGGAGTAGCAGGCAGGATGACGAGGTGAGGAGGAGGGAGGAGGGGTATACCCTCGCCTCAGTACCCTTCCATCCTCCTCCTCAAGAGCTGCGCTCTAATTCGGCGTTACAAGGAGTTGTAAACGGCTTTCATCTTTTTTTTCTGTTATGCTTTTATTGTCCGCATTTAGTTCTTAACCAAAGGAACATTTCAAAAATATTATGCCCATTTTAATAAACCACGGTGGTCGCGAGCCGTCCCGATTAGAGTAACTGTATCGAGCCAGAGTATCGCGTTTCTTTTCCTTTCGCCGCCATCTTCGTATTGGCGGAGGAGCGGTCACGTGGGCAGAACTGGAGCCGACCCTCGTGCGGGAAAGCGGCCTTCCAGAGCGCCGAGTTTCGGGGGAACATATTTTCCGCTTTGCGTTCGAAAAATATAGATCCTAGACTAAAACCGAACGAGCTGAAAGCTTCCTAAGTCATTGAACATTATGTGCGCCAACTGGGTACAGTACAATTCTGTTTTTTCTAACGTGAGCGATGTTTTAGGACATCTGTTTCCAAGGTATGTGAAGCAGACGACACGGACGGCGATCGCGTTGCTCGCATCTGCGGCTCTCGCGGAGTGATACGCGATACGCGACCGGCACATCCGGCCATCTTGGCGAGTCGGCGAGCTCTCGTTCGAAAGCGAGGGGACGGCGTTTTCATCAGCCGCTGCGTCGTTTACCGCAATGAATTTTGCATGCGCGTAGAAAGAGCCCTGTGAAAATGACAGGCTGTAGTGTTACGAAGAGCACAAACCGAGCGGACAGCGGCCAGAGCTTGTACCGGATTCGACGGCGAGACACGATCTCTAAGAGCTCTATTCGGGCGTCTCGAATTCGCGAAATGGCAAAACATTAGATAAAAAAGAAAAAAAAAAGTTGCATACTATTTTAGCATGAAAGTGCGGGTGCTCGACTTTCCTCAGATTCGCATATAATTGGGACGCACGAAGGTAAAACACGGCTCAGTCTACATAAAACAAAATAAACTGTCTGCTTAAAAGAAAAAAGTCACAGG